>OZ022578.1:1990529-2073029 GCA_963669155.1 Arbacia lixula | reverse complement strand
TTCGTATGAATTCATGCGCAACGTTGGTCACCAAAAAAAGCACTAGTTCAGAAGAAAGAACACACTTCATGTAACTTTTAAAATTAAGACATATTCATTGGGGAAAACACAAATATAGCATGAATTGTATCTCGTTAATGGTAATCTATTTCAATTTTGTTATTGAATAACCTATCAGAATGATTAATCACACTGTTTAAGAACGTAATGATGAGCCAGTGCAGTGTTGCCTGCTAAGCCTCATCATGTTCATTTCGCTTGCCCAAACGCGGGCGTTCTGTCTATCATAAGTTCATCAAAATGTAGACTAGCGGACAGGAGATCGTGCAAGAATGAGGACTCGTGTGTCCATATGTTTTACAATGATGCATTACATTCATAAACATCCTCATAGATCGTAGAGGTGACACGAATTACTCCTGTGTGGAGCAATAACCTGATTGTTGTGTTGTTGGTGTTTGTATGTTCAAAATATGACTTACCAATCAGTGTGCAGTACGTATAATGTGTTTATTGGTGAGATTTAAATATTGGCCTACCCTACAAAAATAACTCGATGCACATATAACTATAACAACATATGACAAGTGCAGCCTCCCTTCTTCCGTTACAGACATGCACACAAACATACTGGCGCATCCAAAAACATTTTTTTTTACTACAGTATTTCAATATTAAATCATATTCGTCCCATGGACATATATTCATTTACTTTTTTTTCTATCCACGCCTTTATAGTTTGATATCTTCACATAATTAATGCATTAAATTTATTTATGTATCCAATCTTTAAACGAAATGACTTTTCAGCACACTGAGCTTTTTTGCATGAGCGATGATAAGTGAGTGTCTTACCTTTTCTTTTATCCTAGAAACTGGTATAACCAATAACAGTCCATTTGGTCTGAAAGGATAAGAAGGGTAAATACGTTAGGCTAAAATAATTTCTTTCAAACGCGATAAACGTTGCATTAAACACACAGCGACAGAAACAAACCAAAAAATGTATCCCTACTTGAAAGTGATTGAAGTAATACGTAAGAAAGGAGAACCTTGTCATTGTGTGTATTCATCATGTTTTGATAGCTCAGGAAAAAAAAATGTCTTCAGATATTAACACTGACATAACTGGTGTACACCATGATCAGTGAAGCATACCAATCATATTTTCTTTTACCAGCTTTATTCGACCAAAATATACAGCATACAGTTTTAGAATCGAAACTGAACGTCAAACTAGATTTCGGAGAACTCGAAATGAAGAGGAGAATGGACACGGGCGGAAGGGTAGATCAATAGCCACGCAGCTGCTGAAGAAATCTGGTTGACTTGCCGCCAGCTAAAAGAAATAGACGCAGAGAGAGGTAAATAATAAGAAGTGGACATAACGAAGGAAAGTAAAACAAGGTAAAACAAGACGAGATCAGATGTATCAAAACAAAGATGGAGAAGGAAATGGGGGAAACCAAGAAATACATGACGGGGAGAATAACTAAAAGTATATAAGGAAGAAACGAGAGAAGAAGTAGAAAAAAGAAAACACAAAGAAGGAGGAGAAAGAGGAAAAGGGCAAAGGGAGAAGAGCAAGGAGTTGTAGGAAAGTTGACGAAAATAACTTACTTCAGTCATAATTTGAAATAGGTTCAAAATTTGTCAAGACTTGCAGAACGGAATTAAACGGAACGGAGTAGAAAATGAAAAGAAGAACAGGACGGAGAATATGATAAAAAGTGACCACGGTGACAATAATTTTGATGTAAGAATAACAAGATATAAATAAAAGGAGTCACAAATACGAATGGACAACGAAGGCAGTAAGGAGGGTGAAAAGAAGTTGGAAACGAAGATATCGATATTCTGACCATGCTGATCCGCTGACCTTGACTTTCTGAGACCATTACATTATCAAAGGAAGAACATGATCACTCACTGAAAATTGCTACAATGGCAATTGGGAAAATGGCTTCAATACTTTATATACGAAGGACATTGTCCAAAACTAATGTCATCCATTTCCTCACAAATTCACTGTCTCAGAGAGTCGATGCGTTCGTATGTTTCTTATCAATAATGGAAGAGATGTCTGGAAGTTCGGCGATTTGGGAACAAATGTGAATGCATGCGCGATATGATCCTCCGGGATATCGCAGTATGATACATGAATAAAGTGTTTGTCGCGCTTTAAGTCTTCCTTGTTTGCGTCATCTCGACTTCCCGGAACCATTCTAAAGGTTAATAACTTGGATTTGAGGAAATACCGAGACGATACTTGTAAGTCAAAAACACCCCCGAGTCAAACAGGCAGTGAACTCAATTTCAATAGTTAAGAGCTCTGTCTAATGTTTCTAAAGTAGCAGAATGTAACCATGGTAACAAAACAAACTGGCTGAAATTAGTAGATAGTCAGTCATGTACTTACGTACTGTATTCTTGCTCACGCAAATGATCAATGTGTCACCGGGTCTACCATTCGAGTATAAATGTATTTGTAACACGTAGAACAAGCCTGGAATCCGACTTTGTAGACAACAACCCATTACAGCATTATAATAGGCAGATATGATTTTGACATAATACCTTTGCGTACAATTTATCTCAATATTGCCCAGAACCCGTACATATATAGCCTACCAATATAATCCCATAGTAACAGTTGTCCGGCAAGTTAATTAAACTTCTTGATTTATTTCCTATGGTTTTAGTGCTTGATTTGATAAGTCTAAATAATCTCTATATTTGAGATTGTGATTTCAGACTCAACATCTAACGTAAGTAGAATCACTTCTTGTTTGACCAGTGTTCCAAACTCCGTGGGCAGGCATATCATGATCAACGTGTTTATCGCTATTTTACGACGATCCGATACATTATTCCCTACCATATTCGGTCAATGGAGTTTCTCTGGTCTGTATCTCGCTCGTGTCATGAACTTTTATAAAATATGACGACTATCTCTGTGCTTTATTCTCTCTTGCCCACGCGCTCCAAACTTTCGGGCCAACTATTATCGTTTGGTCTCCACCGTATATCATGTGTGATTCAACTGTCAAGATTTGATGATGTTACACGGCTCTCCCCACCGTTTCAGCCAATCACTGACGTCTTTTATGCATACCGCTTGTTTTGTACGCTTAACCGTTCAAGATCTTGTAATTTTCCACCGATATACTGCAGTATCCGCCCCCTTTTTTTTCCTCATCCCCTCCATATTTGGCCGAGTAATTCGGTCTGGTCTCCATCCTGAGTATAATGATCATGTACGATTAACCTTCTGTGGCCCACGAGACGCCCGAGCGATCTCACAATCTGGGATCCAGCAGTGTTTGAGGCGATTCCGCTTCTCCAGGGGAAAAGACACACTAATGACGGCTCAGATGCAAGTGGTCACTTCTCGTCTTCAGCAGCCACGTGACATTTGCACGGATTCAGCCACAAATCCCTCCCAACATGGCGGGTGTCACTTCCATCACGTCGATCACGTCGATCAGACGGTAAATAGGGCATGCTCTTGACTCGGTCAACGATGTGGATGTGTGTGTGTGTTTGCGAGTGCTCGCGCGCGCGCGTGTGTGTGTGTGTGTGTGTGTGTGTGTGTGTGTGCGTGTGTGTGTGTGTGTGTGTGTGTGTGCTGTGTGTTTGTGTGTATGTGTATATCTGTGTATGTGTATATCTGTGTATGCGTGTATATGTGTGAGTGTGTGTGTGTGTGTCTGGCTGTCTGTGTACGTGTATGTGTGTCTGTTAATTTGTGTGTATGTGTGTGTGTGTGTGTGAGTGCGTGTGTGCGTGTTTTTGGCCGATGGACATAGATGTAGACTTCGTGCTGTATGCATATGTGTCGTGTGCAAGTATGTGTGACGAGGTGTTTAATGTGTTTTTGTTTTCAAATTTGTGAGGGAGAGAGACGTGTGGCGTTTGTGTGTATGCTAATGTGATAAACCTGCTCCTTTCATGCGTTTATCTTCTTTTTAAACGAGAACTAATCTAAATACACATGTGTATGATAGGAAGAAAGAGTTAACTTTCAAAAACCAAACAAAGGCAATTCAACTGTTCAATGTCCATATTCTTCGCACTCTACATGTCGTTGTGTTAAAATAATGATAAAAATAATAATAGTATCAAACAGATATATAGAGCTTCATTGTTTTTTTAATTACATGCGTTGATTAAGGGCTTGCTGCTATTTACTGGTATTCAAGCTACTACATTCCATGTTCCTAACTCCATACAAAATTTCAAACAAAAATTTATGTACGGAAAGAGAAATACATAGTACAGAGTAGGGGCCACAATATTTTTTTAACCGTTCTTAAAAGTGATCGGAAAAAAGTTAGATATTGAATCAAGCTAACATTTTTACACATGGTCAAATGATGTTACTTTTTTAGAAGTTGGTTTTGTGACATTTTCTTAATAATCATTGGAATATCCAAAGAGATGTTCACGTTTGGACAAATTAGGACCTAAAAATTATGTGTGTGTATCAAATGATTAATTCAGAAACAACAATGCCCGTTGTACATCACACGTGTCAACCAACAATTTCTTTTCCATAAGCATCATGCATTATTTATGAGCTGCCATGCCAGTTGCTAGTGGATTTACAGGTGTCATGCACAATGGGCTTCGGTGTGTTCGGAATCAACTTTCAGCTTTATTCGATCCGTAAAGTGCTCTCAAAAGTGTTTTTTAACACCTAGTACCAGTTGTCTGGTAATAGTGATTTTTCATGATGATTTGTTTATGCATTAGGGGAATTTCTTCTATGCAAGGCATAATTCCGCTGTAAAGGATTGTTTTAGAGGGATACATGATAAGGAATTCTACTTTTCAGAAGCCAAAGAAAGTGACTTATCTGTTTCATAGTTATTTACATTGAGACAATGCTGAATTTTCACGATAGACATTGCGGCTCCGAGACGAAACGTACATTGGCGTCTGCTTCTCGGCGGTGTACAATTCTCAAATATAAATATCAACTAATTCAGGCATTTCTACGAATAAAACTGATTAAAGCCTTTTTTTTTTTGGAAGTCTTAAACTTTCCAGCAATATCAAATTTAGCATTGAACTAATGGCCCTAACAATGTCTTTTTTAAGGACAGGGTTGCCCTTTCACAAAAGGCATGAAACTCAGCATGGAGCAACAGTTTACACTTACTATTTCGTGTATCACATTTAAAGCTTCGTGCATCTATTCAAGAACCAGGAAAAACTATCCATGTTTACATTTGAAACACCCTGTTTTCACAGGGTGCACTTACACACCTACAGTTGAGGCAAGAAGTTTACATACACCCAGGATATTCAAAGAAAAGTCTTCACTTGCCAAACATCATACAATTTACTGTATCTTCTAAAATGTTTGTGCTATCATGACGAATTTGATATCAAACAAGTGAGTATATAATGCCTCTTCATTATGTTGCTTTGTCATCGGGAGCTGAAAATATTTAGGTGTCATTTTTTACCAAAAAATCTTTATATTTTAGACAAATAAAAAATGAAAATTGTACAAAAGTGTTTTACATTTGTACTAGTTACTTCTCAACACAAACATTTGAGATTACAATTTCTTCTTCAGTGGTGACATATCATGATAGAAAATGTGATATAAATCATAGATTTGACATTCATATATTTCAATGAAACGATGTTTGAAATTATAAAATGACTTTGTTTTCTTCTAAGAAATTTTCACCTGAAATGTAGTTTAATCCCCACGGCATCCCAATCATGTGAAAGAACTGTTTACGCTATTTCCTTTGATACCAAATTCGTCATGGTAGTATTTATATTTCTGAATATATAGTAAATTTTACATTGTTTGACAAGCGATCAAATTTCACTGAATTCCATGGGTGTATGTAAACTTTTGGTCTCAACTGTATATTCCCTGTCAGTGGGCAATTCCCCTCTTACCGGGCAATGCTATCATCAACGCGTGCTTTACCGAAGCGGACAGCGGACTCAGGTATCTACCGGTAAACTACAAGAACCAGTAGGGTTTGGACAACTCGTCAAAACCTCATCGAAATCTAGCGATCGCTGCAATCCCGCTTAAAGTCAGTTTCCAGATCAAATATCGTGAGAGACGTTCGTATACAGAAATTTACTTACACGGTTACTCGCCGAACTAACTATTAGGATTTTTCCCGCCCTCCCGTCACACTACCCCTTGAGCAAGCATAAAAGGAGAGAAGATGGATTCGTGGAGAAATACCATTACCATAAGATCGTCGGCATCCATTTAGGCAACGGATGCCGCCATCCATTTCCCCCGCCTTTTTGAATGTCAAGAACGAGCGATCGGGGACCCGCAGGACCGCTTTTCTGTGTCAAAATGCGCTTGACTCCTGCCGTGCGGAGAGGACGTGGTGGAAATCAGTTTTCCCGCGGGACTGAATCCGACACGTGAAATGATAGTATTCATTAGACGCGTGCGCACGAGATCAACGATGCGGGGTGAACTTAGCCAAAGTTTTCAGAGCATGTCGGGGATGGGCACGGTATTTATTGTGAATTGTTCGGTTCTTCAGGGGAAGTTTTATCTCAGTAAAACGCAGTAAAACTTCATGGACAGTCTGTTAATTCTGTGCACGGGCACAAAGATGCACATCTTCTTCTTATGGAAAGGAGGGTGAATTAATCACCACCACCCCTCCCCTACCCTACTCTTCCCCTATCATAACCCCCACCCACCACCCCCTTCCCCTCCCCATCACATTATCCATAATAAACAATGGTTAGAACTTTAGGAACAAATCCCATTTGAGGATGTATGAAATGATACCAATCATTCTATTCATCTGCAATACAGTACTTCATGGTTCTATGGAGTACTTATGTGCTCATCTGGTATGCGGGTGTCGACATGTTGAAGATGATCGGTGTTGTCATTTTGTCCATCTATGTACGGAGCTCTCGTCTGAAGTATGTGATGCTAGCCATTGCAAACACACTCTCATGAACCTAGTATGTCCTTGAAGAGACGTCATCACGTGACCATTATAGTTTCATCAGGGAAATGATTCTCCACATCCCGGCCCGCTACTTCTTTCCTCAAAAGTCTGTGGGGATGAGAGTCCTTCCAATTACCCTGAAGGATGTTTGGGGACAACTCGGGAAGACTTGGTGGGCAAATAGCAAAGTTCGCGGGACCATCCATCGAATCGGATCAATGTCTAAATCAAATTGGGCAGACGGGTAGATAAATTGTGATGGACATAGAGGGTTGAACAAGGTGCATTCAAAGGCCAAGTTCACTCGTTCACTCTATCATCCAATCTTTTTTGTTCCGCCATCATTTTTTGCCCGCTTTCCTCAAGTCTTCTACATTCTCTCTGTTTCTTGATCATGCTTCCTTCTTCTTTCTAGATTTTTTTATTTCGCTCCCTATTTCTGTCTCTCTCTCTCCCTATCTCTCTCTATCTCTCTCTCTCTCTCTTACTGTCATTTCCACCATGCTTCGATCTCTATCTCTCTTCCTTCGTCTTTATCTTTCCTCTCTCTCGTCGTTTTAATCCCGCTCTTATTTTTCATGTTCCCTTCTCCGTTATCCTTTTACATTTTTCTTTGCCTTCTAACTCTTTACATTTCCTTACACTATTTTCCCTTTCCAGACATTTGCCTAATGGTTCTTTTAGTGTTTTCAATCAAAGATATTAATGCAAAGAAATGTCTTCATGCAAAACATTATGACATTGTCTTCACCTCTTCATAGATGAGGCAATTATTACGACTGAATGTAACCATTATGTTGCTGCCAAATATTGTGACATTAGTAACAGACCTCCCACCATGGAAACCTAAAAAAGCGATTGTCGACATACTATGAATTAAACATGAATACATAAAAGCGAGTCCCAACGTGAACTGTCTTGCGGGTTTTAAATGTATATGTTACCTGTTCGCATCGCGGAGTCTGATGGTAAAGCATTATTGACTCCATTCCACGAAATGAGGCTAACCTATTTAACATTCTCTACATGTTTATATAAAACAACATCAATTTCGTATGTTATTTAGGGTAACGTAGGTGAACGATTTAATGATTTTGTTATCAACCCCTTTATAAGCCTTTATAGAGCAAGAAGAAACACAAACAAAATACGGCAAAAGACCATTACAGACAGAGGAGAGACGTGGGGGAACATTGTGATTAGTGTTGTTTGTCTAGCTTGACACATTTTACAGCAGCCCGCGGCTACATATTAATTGACTCGTCAATGCAGATAGACCATCATCTGGCGGATCTTATTGATTCGACTCAGACGTAAAAGCGCGTCTGAGTCTCAATTATACGATGAAGGGCAGTCTCATTACCTATGCTCCAGAATGCGATGATTGAGAGTAGAACAGTAGGAATGCGTGGATATATTTCGATAAATATAACGCACTATTCCCGTAGGAGGAGAAATAGTAGAAGGAGTAGAAGTAGTAGTAGAATCGGTAGTAATAGTAGTAGTAGTAATAGTAGTAGTAGTAGTAGTAGTAGTAGTAGTAGTAGTAGTAGTAGTAGTAGTAGTAGTAGAAGTAGTAGTAATAATAGTAGGAGTACATGAAGTAATCATGTTAGTAGTAGAAGTTGTCGTAGTAGTAGCAATAGAAGTTGTTGTAGTAGTGTTCATGGTGGTAGTAGTAGCAGTTGTAGTAGAGGTAGCAGTAGTAGTAGAAGTAGTAGTAGTAGTAGTAGTAGTAGTAGTAGTAGTAGTAGTAGTAGTAGTAATAGTAGTAGTAGTAGCAGCAGCATTAGTAGTAGTAGTAGAAGAGGAAGAAGAAGAAGAAGAAGAAGAAGAAGAAGTAGAAGTGATACATGAAGTGATCGCCTTAGGAGTAGAAGTCGTGGTTGTATTAGCAGTAGTAGAACGAGTAGTAGTAGTAGTAGTAGTAGTAGTAGTAGTAGTAGTAGTAGCAGTAGTAGTAGTAGTAGTAGTAGTAGTAGTAGTAGCAATAGTAGTAGTAGTAGTAGTAGTAGTAGTAGTAGTAGTAGTAGTAGTAGTAGTAGTAGAAGTAGTAGTAGTAGAAGCAGTAGTAGTAGTAGTAGTAGTAGTAGTAGTAATAGTAGAAGTAGTAGTAGTAGTAGTAGTAGTAGTAGTAGCAGTAGTAGTACTAGTAGTAGTAGTAGTAGTAGTAGTAGTAGTAGTAGTAGTAATAATAATAGTAGAAGTAGTAGTAGTAGTAATAGTAGAAGTAGTAGCTGGAGGAGGAGTAGAAGTACTACTAGTATTCGGAGTAGTTTTATATCAGACTTACTTCTACTATTGAAGCTGACAGTCGATCGCATGAGATAAGAGGTAACCATTGACGGGGCCCGTTATGATGGCAAAGGTAACAGACCCTATGTTTGTTTTATATCAAGATAACAGGAAGAAACCATCCAAAAATAATCAAAATGGTTGAAATCAATCGAGCTCCAGCCTTGGTGTGATATGGTTTTGCTTTGGTCACGGTAATAAATGGCCTTGTAATATTGGTCACTTCAAATGTACTACTAGATTCACCAAGAGTGCTCAGTTATTTATCAATATTTATCTTAGTTAGAAATACGAAGCGACATTAAGTATTTTAGTCGAGTGTATTACCATAGTCACTTGGGGTGAGGTGGGGCCGTTTATTGATGAGAATACGAATCAGGATCCAAAAACGCGTGTGTTCTTGTGTTTCTTTTGCTCTCAGTAGCAAGTTACCACGTGGCAATCTCCTTCAACATGTCCAATGAAAGTACATGGCAGTAATGTCCATCTGAAGATATCAGTTTCGCCTGCCCATTATCGTAACAGGGGTGGGAATTTTGTTCCTTCCGTTTCGAATCAGGTTCCCTAAAAAAATGCGTCATACTATCATGTATGTTCTCACCATTTGATCCCCAGCTGATCGATATATATATATGTCATTCACAACACATAACGCACACATACACACACACATACAGACAAATGCACAATATATACACACACGACCTCGAAGGCACTGCGTTCCGTATACATTGAATTCTTGTCCTATGTAGCTACATTGCACCTTGTGCCTTTGTTCTCCGTTATACGATATACATTAAGTTCTCCACGAGTGCTGATATCGACTAAAACAAACATTAGCCGAAGACGCAGTCAGTAAAACACGTTAAACCTACACCGACGACATCGATTTCAGACACCAGGCTATCGATAACGACGAGAAAAGGCGGGAACCCCTCGCTGGACTAAAACACTCAAGGCGAGGAGAATGTATCGGTCGGCTGTCACTCCAAACATTGCACTGATCAATGTAGTGAAGTGTTTGTCGGTATAATATCATCAAAGACTATGTAAAGTGAGCATGGATACTGTAACAGGTCGGCTCGTTTTACCTGTATCTTTGAACTTTGCAACTTCTGCTTGTATAAAGACTTCTTTGTGCGTCACGTTATTCATTTTTAATCATAAGTATTTGAAATAACGATATCCTTAAAAAGCCCAAAATATAACAGGTGACGAGAAACAAGTTGATCATTTAAATGTATACAAGAGCGGCAAATACGTGTAGAATGCATTTGCAAGGGTCATTTATTGCGTGTACATACATGTGCGTGAGCATGACTATGCGAGCTTGAATTATGGGTATAATATATGTATTGAATTGAGTTGACTTTTAATATCATTCCACTAGGTACACAAATAGTGAAGAGATATAATGATACCAATCGAGTTTCAGGTCTTATTCTTATATAATAGAACAATAAACACCATGAATGGCTGCAATTATGTTGTATGGTTACATGTAACTTTTGAGGGGAAAAGGGATCCTCCGTGAAGCTACGCTTGTTCGAGGCACCTAAGTTAATCAGTAGTTTATAAATGAAACGTATTCATTTAGATAGACAGGAGGCAACAACGAATTCATGAAGAGAGCGTGTCGTTTGGGAAATGGGAGAGGAAAACAGAGCAAGCGATTCGTGAGTTAAGATTTTCCCAGGAAGGCAATGGCGGTAAACTGGGGTATGCGGGGGCCTCAAACCGGCCCCCTTGTTTTCTTTTGAATATTTTCATACCAAGATAAACAGGTAAAACACTGAAATTTCATACACAAATCAGCATAATACTGTTCTTTTAAAAAAATATTTTGGGATTGAAGATTAACGATAAATTTTTAGAGAAATTGCGCTTCGAATGTGCAGTGAAAAACTGACAGGAAAGTTTCGGCGATCGACGAGAAAATCACGGAAGTACGAAAAAAATGCATTTAAGTATAATCGTCTCAAGGTTATAGAAGTTAAAACATTTTCGTCCTCAGAGTTATACAGGTATCAAAACATCTTCATAACAAAATAGATAGACATTTACCGAAGAAATAAATAAGCACCGGAAATAGGCCGACACAATGACGTTATAGAATCATGATTCAAAACACGGTTCAAGTGACCTTTTTCAAACGTGTTTCTGCAGAAACGCGTTTCTAAACGCCCTTTTTTCTGCGTTTCATGTTTGCGTTTTGAATCACGTTTATATTCAATTTCGTTTGAACGCAATCGTGATTTTGCAGAAACGCGTTTTGAATCATGATTTTTTTTATGACTCACAAAGTGCAAATCCGTCGGCTAGCGCGGGGTACAATGCTATTGCGAGTCTCCGACGTGATCAGCGTTCTTCGCTCTACCCAGCCAAACCACCTGCCTCAACAATGTGATCCTGTGACGTCAAACTTCTGAAGTGGACGAAAACGAGTATCAAGGATGAATGTCACAATGTTGTAAGAGCTCGGGGTGTTTCATCAACTAAAATCGAAATCGCTCTTCATAACGATTTGTGCTGATGAATCGCCCTCTGAAGTACTGTATCAATGTGTTTACATGACCTAAGCTAGTTAAGCGGACATGTCATGCATATCATATTATGTCTAGATTGATTACAAGTAGTTTGAGATGGAAGATTAATTTGGGTCAAATCGAATTTTTATTCATTTCCCCCGTATTTTTTTTAGTGACGTCATCATAAAATCAAAGTAAACCATGCAAACGGGAACATGTGACGAGCGTTCGATATATGTCACTCACCGTCTCTTTCTAGTTCAAGGAGAACGCAAAAATAGCCTCGATCAACATTCAAAGTAGCAAAAATAACCCACAATGTACTTGAAATCTGCCCTTTCCGTCAAATTTGTACACAGAACTGTAAGAGATTGCAATAAATCGCTTCAATCTTTCCAACCGCCTTAGCATGCTACGTTTAGCATGTTTAATGCGCCAGGAAGCGTGCACAAGAGCGAGGACTCTAAGAGCTTGTGCGCAATCTGGGCTCTCCAACATGTCATGTAAGGTTGTTGTTATTCTACCCTGTGACGTCACTTCAAACTGAGTAGAAATAATTATTATTTTCTGCTACACTGGCCCCGTCTCCAGGGAACGGACTTCGTGCGAAAGGGGGGGGGGGGGGGATGGAGAGGGCCGTTCAGACTAAAGGGACAGCGAGAAACAAACGATGGGAAGGAGGAAAGACGATATTCAGATCGAAGAGACTAAAACAACAAATCAAAGAAATGGATTACCGCTGAGAACGTAAAAGGATTTCTTTTAAGAAAGGTACCAAGACGAAGAAGAAGGCGGGGAGAAGTAGCAATGAGGAGAGCGGAGGAAGAGGAACGCTTTTAGATGAAAGGATAATGAAAAACGAACTGGTCAACAAATTACAGAAGAGACGTAAAATCAAAGACAAAAGGCACAAAATGAAAAACAGTAGGATAAACATTTAAAAGGTAAAGGTTAAGCGCTGACAAACGAACGAACTATAGATAGAAAAGGGGCGAACAAAACAATCTTTGAAAGATGAGCAAGAGCTTTGCTGGCTAGGAGAAATTTTGAGGACTATAAAATAGTAAATAGAAGTGAAATGAGTAGATCCTGCAGATGGAGAGGGGAAATAGGGCAGACTAAAATGCAATGCACAGATGAACAGAGCGAGAATCGCAGAGGAAAACATTGACAGAAAAGGGAGAAGCAGGAGGAGGGGAAGGAGGGGGAGGGGCACATAGAGAGGGGGTGTCAAAGTGTCTAGAAATGCTTAGTGAGAGTCTTGGGACAGGTTCTTCTCTTTTATGCATGAGGAATGTAGTGAACGATTACGACATGGCACACTCGCATTGTAGGAACATTTCACGTGTTTGCCTACATCCCCCTATCTTACCCCATCCACCCCCCCCCCCCTCTCTCTCTCTCTCTCTCTGTTACTTTCATCAGTGATATTTAGGTATTTCTATTTACCTCTCCCCTCTCCCTCTGTTCCATCTCCTTCTCTTCATAAACATAGTTAAAACCTGACATGAAAATTATCTGTCAATCCCTTCCCCCTCTCTTTCTCTGTATGCGTTCCCTCCGTCCCATATATACCACTGTCCAGCCCCATGCCCCCCCCCCCTCCCCCCTCACCGCCCTCTTTTAATGTATGAGGATTGGCTAGCGCTGGATTACCTTCGCTACCAGGTAAAGCACGTACCTCGCTTTAGTTTTCAAATAAGGAGAGGGTGGTTCAGAGGTACTTTGCACTGACTCGCCTCATTCTATATGATTGGCTACTTCTCTTTCTTCTCCTTTGTTTTCTCCCCATATATCTGTTATGAATGTTCTCTCTCTCCCCCTCCCCCTCTCTTCCTATATTGGTGTTATGTTTGTATCTGGGTATCTGTCGTACTCTCTTTCTCTTTTCTCTCCCTCTCTCATTCGCATGACATATATATTTACTGTATATATATATAAATTATATACTTCCCCCTCCCCTCACCTCCCACCCCCCCCCTCTCTCTCTCTCTCTCTCTCTCTCTCTCTCTTCCTACCCCCTTCTATCTCTCCTATTTACACAAAGGATACTGCAGAAGACATATCTCTTGCCATCAATCCATTAACAGCTATCGCCATTTTTTCAGCTCTTTGCCAATCTGGTACTAGTGGTCTCCTGTCCCAGTTTGCCTTCTCGTCCTGTTACTGACCTCATTGTCACCCCCAGAATTCTTCCAACTATCCAGATCATCTAGGCTGCTTTCGTTTTCCCCTTTTGCATTTCCCGTCTTGAGGTTACGTGGTAAATGGATTGGTGCGCCGACGTACAACATTAAAGAGCTGCAGGGGACTCGAACCCACGCAGCGGCCGTTATAGACCATTTCGTAATTACACCATGGTCGGACAATGCACTGAATAAATACTACTAGACTGCTGACTGGGAGTGTTTCATGAAACTCTTTTGGATGGTGGATGTAAAGACATTTTACAGTGTGCCCGGAACAACAATAGAAGCAGATGCACATGGTGGAATGTTCTTTCACTACCTTCTCAGAGCTGAATAGCTGTTGCCATATTTGCATGATAATAGATTGAAATGTGGTCGACTATCTAATGAATTCCCATTTTACTCTGTGAGTTTGGGAATTGACCTGAGGTCACTTACTAAAAGCAATAATCTGCTCATGCGCAAATTGCAATTACGAAATGGCTTATTATGCAAGGTATTTAACCATCTCAGTACCACGCCAGGAAAAACCCATTGATATAATACTCATTTCACATACCATTGGACAATCGGTATAAACTGTATCATCTGTAGCTTACGGGCGCATTGGGAGAGATATATTGAACATGCAAAATTCACCAGATCACGCTTTTTCCAACAGAATATATTTACATATCGCGCTCTCAACCTATTTTTTGTCTTTTACATTTTACTAATATTTAATGATAAAACTAAGCTTTGGCTTGTAATGTTCAAGTACCATAAGCTTTATCATCACAATCTTCAGTCTTGGTTTGAGTGGGCAAGTTGGACCAAGCTGGACGCTAAATGGTACATAACCTTTCACATTTTTTTCTTTTTGCGAATCAATACATCAAATCAAAAACTTTCGTCAGTTAACGTGGTCAAATGACTAGGCATAAACCATGTAATCAGTACCATTGCTTCTTTTATTCACGATTTAAGAAAAGAACGCGAGCGGTAGAATATCAAATTCTTCGTGTAACCTTTAATTATCCACATTAATCAATTGTGTGTTTCTCAGTCACATTTGACTTTCAGCGAAAAGATACAATTTCACCAATATGTTTTCATCGCTCCCCATTTCAGTTGTTTATATGAAGAGGTGAAAGTATACTTCCATTAAAGTTGAAATCTAACCCTTCGTCTGATGTATCACGCCTCTCTGTGGGCATACGGCAATGCACACGCTCTCATTCCGTGCACATTTGAAATATTTGTCAATGAGTTTACCGAGTCGTATGATCTGTCTCATGTAAACATATTCTTTCATGTGGACATACACCTACATGCTCGGTTTACGTGCACATTTCAGCTTTTTTCAATGAGGTTCCCGCGAAGGCTGATTTGTCGCCATATTCCCTTACCAAACTTGAAATGCATATTGCAGTACTGCGCACTGAAAGTTGACAACAAGAGAAATAGGAAAACGGTATCGGTACAAAGTGAAAAATATATCAAACAGTCTATATACGCGAAGAAAGAACGATAAAAACAAAAGTCTGAGTACTAAGACAGACATTTTCTTCGTTTCTGATATTCGCTCTTCGTTCATTATTCATCATATCAGCGTTTCTTCCATTTAAAATAAGATATCGAGAACATAAAGATGCTACTCTTTCTTCGACTTGTTTGTCTTGTACTGTACATCGACACTTTCCCCCTGTGATGATGCCTGTGACTTTCACACACAATTACGTATATACAGCAAGCAACATTCACTGACATTTGCAAATTATCATCTGTAAATCGCGATCCTTGCTTATCAGATCAAAACTGACACGGCACGATTACCATCTATCATAATTGCGATCACTATTTGAGCCTGTCGCCGCAGTTGGTGACCTGGAAAGTGACAAAAATGAGTACGCCAAATTGATTTAGATGTTCACGAACAAGAAAAATGCACTTGTCTAATAATCGCGTCGCATTTGCAAGAGAAAGCGCATTCATCGTGAATCAAAACATGAATCCTCATCATTATTGGCACACACATAAGTGGCATTCACAGCGTGAGTGAGATTTTCACATCGTTGTTTCGACCTCGATCGAAATCTCACCTTTTTTTCCGTGCACGCAAAAAATGCATTGATCATGTTCATTAATGAGATTTGACTGTCATGATCTCCCAGTATGCACTAATAATCAGTCAGATCCTGACCAACTTTAAAATCTCTCTACCAGTCTACAGATTGGGTATACAGACTTTCTTATGCATACGTGTTATACGCTATATAAAGATGGTTTATTATTATTATTTAATTATTATTTAAAACAATAAGTCCCATCTTTTTAAGGTTGTCTTGTTTAAAGTCTGAGCTTTCATCTCGTGTAACTAGTAACACATCCATGATTTTACTCGCGAGAAACTGCGCTGCCATATAAACAATATAATGGGGACATTCACACCCGAAATTCGTGAGAGTTGTACATCAACGTTTCGACCTCAGTCGAAATCTCACTAATTTGTTTGTGTGTGAACGCGTAAATCTCATTGATATTGCAATTTTTGGGTGAACAACCGTGATTTCTCAGCCCAGGCACGCACAATACGCGCATAATGATCGCGACACTTCTTGTTTCAACGTGGATTTCAACGTAATGCGCGCGTTAATACGCGGCACTAACTGGATAGTGATATTTTTCCAACTTGTATGTGGATGCGCTAAAGTATGGTCATGATCTCACTAATTATTAATTGGGTTGCTTTTAAGAGAAATTTTGTGCATCGCGTTAATTTATATACAAATAATCATAACAAGGGGTATTTACACACACACCGTAATTCGTGAGAGTTAAACATTAATGTTTCGACCTCGGTCGGAATATTTAACTATTTCTTTTTGTGTGTGAGCGCAGCAGCAATTTTTCAGCCAAGACATGCGCATTGCGCGCATCACTATCGAATCCTGACTCTGCAACATACAACTGTGCTTTTGTATATTTTTGTATAGATTAAAACACATCGATGTCACAGAAAGGGGTAAAGAACAAGTCCCATCAGAGTGAATTCGTGAATTGAGCAAATAGAAGTTAAAATCTGTCGTCGCTGTTAACTCATCCCGTGCCCGATATAATACTGCTCTGTGGACACTGTGTGCAATACTAGTGAGCAAAACGAGTTAAATCTTCCCAACACCCGTGAAGCAACCAAGCACTGGGTATATTGCACATTGCGCGTAAATGGTAGGGTTTACAACACCATTGGAATACATGCAAACACGCTCTTATGTGGTCGTGAGAGACACGGGCCAAGGCTAGCGGGAATAAAGTGTGAACGTGTATTAATGATATATCAGAAGCTATAAACGTCAGCAATCGTGGGGATTCAGTAATGTTCGATGGCCAAACGCTTTCGTCGCCACACGCACTCCGCCCGGCCTTGCTTTCTCATCGTTTACTCCCGGAGGTTTCCTCAACGGTCTGGTGCATCACTATACGTTGCATGTAGATGTGATGTAAACGGGGTGTCCTTTTATTTTCAAGAGGATTCAAAGTGTGTGTGAAGTGTTTGCGCACGAAGCCCTACTCGACCTTGCCATTATGTATCTACCCTCATGGTATGAACAAAATAATCACTTTCGCCTCGATTGGTTTGCGCATGACAAACATGAATTTACATAAATTAACAGAATTTACGTGATAATGTGCGGTATTTGTAAACAAAATTCTATGTCGATTTTCTTTTCCTTTTCGGACTATCGGAGTTATACCTCATAAAACAAATGATATTTCGTTCTTTGAAGAGGAGGAGAAGGAGGGGTGGGGTGGGATGTTAGAAGCTGCTCCCCTCTCGCCTTACACACACTAAGGGCCGTACTCTGAACAGAGGTTTAACGCAAGCGGTATACTAAGCCAGGACTAACTGTATGGGAGAAGGGGGAGGGGGGGGGATAAAACGACGTGAAACATCGTTATTGATTCAATATAAATGATTTTGTTTTCGGTATAGGCCTTTTGAGTTTATCCATATAATGATTGCAGCGAATACTTGACATCACCCACTGTTGTCATATTGCGATGAAAATAAATGGATTTGTGTGACGACATCCGATGATTTATGTTCCGCTCCATAAAGTTAGTCTACGTTTAGTACCCGGTCTAAGTTAAACCAGCATTGTGAATAAGGGTCATTATGTTCCAACATCACCACGATCACAGACGGTTAGAGAGCGCATGCGCACTTACCCATGAACGACACATCAACATCAAACGAAGCACGACATATGCGCTATTCATTATTATTTATATAACAAAAATCATGGGGGAGTTTGCAAGCGGGGAGATTTAATTCCATGGCCGTGTTAAGGTTCTGCCGTAATATGTGCATGTTTCATTTCAAGGCGTATGAAGACTGTCATTTAAATCTGTTTTCGGGTATGTTATCGTCACCAATAGCGCTGTAAGTGGTCCACAGACACACCTTCGTGGCTGTGCTTTCTGTTGCTAGATCACATTATCATGATAATTATCGAGATGAACAGGTTGACCCAAGATACTAGTTTTTTAGACCTTTTGTACGCAGACCCGGTAATCATCTGATAATGTGATGCTTTATCAGATTTTATTCGAGTTGAGGTATCCTCCCGATCGTTTTTATCCAATCTATGCTTTCTCCTTCACCTCCTTTCCTCAAATTTCTGTAGACCTCATTCTCGCTTCCCTTGGTACCCTCTCTTTACTACCTTTTCTTTCGTGTGTGTTTGTGTGTGCTCGTATGCCTGTACATGGGTATGCTTTTTTCCACCTTCTATTCTCGCTTCACATTATCCTATTTTGTTTTCTTCGTTTTCTTCTGCCCTTTTCTCTTCTCCTCATCCTTTGATTTTTATTTATTTTCTTCTCTTTAGTTCATCTCTTGATTTCCTTCTTCGTTTCACCATAACCTTATGTGACTTCATCACTCTTTGCCTAATGATAAAAATGGCTAAAAAGTAAATTGCACAAATAACGTAGGATGGGATTATTGTGGTTATAATCGCCATGACTATCAAGACACTAGTCAGCTCCTCTTCTTGCTTTCAACCTGTACTTTTACTCCCCAATACATGTTATTGTTCGGGAATAAATCTTTATGCCTCTGTGTAATTGTCTGTTTGTATATTTACCATCCAGCCCCTCTCCCTATCTGCATGTCTGTCTGTTTCTGTTCTTCTCTCTCCGTCTCACCCCACCCCTGTTTCTCTTTCACAACCTCCTTCCATCGATAGAACATACATGAAACAAATTTGATATTCCCGCCCACGTCCCGTCCCGTCGCGTCCCTTCCCATGGTGATACCCCACCCCCACACAACCCCACCCCACCCTACTCACCCCCACGCACACCCACACCCTCGTTCATTTCCCCGGCTATCAGGAGAGGGTGGCTGATCAGAGGACTGCTCGAGAAGGCGCCATCAGACTTGTCATCTTGACAACATCTTAGCGTTCTGCACAGATCGAGCTCCTTCTCTCCCCGCCGCGGATACCAAGCTGCTTATGGCTGCCTCGGGCAATCGCACGACTTATTCAATTTAGCCAGCAGACAACGAGCCCGAGTATGAAAGGAGATACAACAGACAATCTATGTCGAAAAAGAACAAGATAAGTTACACCAACCAAAAATTAAACAGAAAATCACATCCGTAAGAAAATAAACCTCACCAGTCAGATTAAAATAATAACATGAAAAGCATGCTGTATGATTGCAAAAGAGAAAGTATTTGTGGTAAAAGTGACAAGATGGGTGTATGTTCAAGCGAGAATATTGATACGTGGTCATTTTCCTGTCAAGAAAGAGAAGGCGTATGAACATCTCGCCGCAGACTGTAATCAGATTTAGTTTCTTTGTAAGTCCAATGTAACATATCGTGTAAATTGCTTCACTTCCTACCAATGTTCTTTTTTATGAGAACACAGTGTAAGATGATCATTCACCGCGTTATTTTGTTATCAGCAATGCTTAAAATAAACAATGTTGGGCGTTCTCGTGTAAATGATTCTAGGCTAGGTTTGGAAGGAATCAATAGTGAACATGGTGAAGGTACTCTTACACAGCAATGACACCATGCGAGCTTAACCATGCGGTAAATTCACACCCACTTCATGGACCATGCATCCACCAACTAGCCCACTCTTTCTCCTTCTTATCATACACATCGCTGCTTCGATCTCTATATTATTTATCCCTGCAATGAGTTGGAAACATCTTTCACATCTGTGACGCTTTCCTTGACGTAACGATTGTGTATGTTTCTCCCATGATGTCATCTGTATTTGCGGACAAGAGCCTAACTATGTGCTGCCTTTTAATTCCCCAGAGAAGAATAGTGGCGTGGGGAAGAAACCACAAGGTACTTTGGCTTGAAAAGCATTCCTCCTCACTCAACTTCCACGAGTGCGTTTTGTTTTTCGATTTTCTTATATCTTTCAACATTGCTTTTGGCAACTTGTATTCTTAGACCGCGTATCCGGCGAGCACAACTTTGCATAAAAGCAAACAAGGTGGACTTCCGTTAATTGAATATGTATTATTCATGGTTGCCCCCAACTCATCAACCCTTCCTCTGGCTGATGTTTTCTAGCTGGTCACATGACATGTAAGGGCCAATCACTGGGCCGTGTTTGCTCGTTCAGGCTAGCTCCCTTGTCGCATGCAGGTGATTGATACAAAGAATTCGCTGTGCGGCGTACCTACAGACGGAGATGGACGAGTGTTGCAACACGGGGGAGCAGCGCAAATCAATCCACACAGACAGGATCCAACTTGAAACAATATCATTATTTATTCTTTTAATAATATTGTTTGTTTGTTCCTTTTAAATTGTCTTTAAGGGTGATATACATTACGTTCTCTTGTGTCAGTTTGATCAAAGCTCTGCGCAGCATCGTACCGGCAACAAAGAACTAAACTTGTACTCCAGAGGCAACTTTGTCCTCAGAAACGTTAAAAACAATGTTTACAATAAACTGTTGTTTGGATATAATGTGTTACAAGCCTACATCTGTCATACGACACATCGGTTTTTTTTTCCTTAGGCTAGCTCAGGAAAAATTAGATATAGAGGGTGAACGACTTGGGTCTGTAGAGAAAGTCAATCAGGAATTCGCGTTCAATTGTCGCTGACTTTGTTCAATTCCGATGTCTTCCTTTCTCTTCGTAAGCTCCCAAATATAATCATGGCTAAAGAAAACAAATCGATTCAGACCCTGTTCATCTCTCTCTCTCTCTCTCTCTCTCTCTCTCTCTCTCTCTTTCTCTCTTTCTCTCTCTCTCCCTCTCTCTCTCTCTCTCTCTCTCTCTCTTTCTCTCTCCCTCTCTCTCTCCCTCTCTCTCTCTCTCTCTCTCTCTCTCTCCGTCTCTCGCTGTATCTCTTTCACACACGCATACACATGTCTTGCAGCCAATTGCTATACTGCACATATTTACATTGTGTGGATTTATAAAAGCATAGAATAGAAGGTGTTGCAATGTATTTCATTAGAATATACGTAATAAAATATTCATTATCTAACTGAATTTTGGTGAGGACTGTGTTATAAACATATTCAATGTGAGCATAGAATGCACCGATACAGTATTTTCATGACAAAGATTGAACTCGAGCTTATATCACTTTTCTTATATTGGACTCCAGCCGACCTTTGCTAACATATCTCATACAAGATACTTGCAAAACTGACACTCTCCAGCACATTTTAGTGTCTATTAGTCAATTTGGCATGTGTTTTTCCTGGTTTACATAACATAACATAAACATGTTGTGTATAAGTCATTTTGATAGTAAATTATATGGATATGATGGCAGCTATTTGCATGTCCTTGGCTAGATAGCTTGTTTGAGTAGTCTGCATGGCAAATGCCAATTGTGTCATTCTGTGTTGTTTTTTCAATATTGTTTAATATTTAATAGAACTCAACTCAAATGCTTAGCTTATTCAGCCCCCCCCCCCCCCCCAAAAAAAAAAAAAAAAAAAAAAACACTTGCATATTCAGTATTGTGTATTAGCGATAAGTCACATAATTTGTCTCGTTGCTGTATACATGACTATTCATTTTTGTTAATAATTCATTTCAAGTTAAACAATTTCCGACGTAATTTCTAAGCATCACATCGTATGTATTAATCATATAACAGATTTGATATAACTATTTCTGACAACGCGGTAACTCTCTCTTTTTACATTTTTTGAAGGGGTGCGTGTCTACAAGCATTTGATTTTTTATTCGCTTTTAAGACATCTAAAGGCACGTTTTCCGCTTTGTTTGTATTTTTTCCGTGTGTCCACAATCATGATGTCTTATGTACGCCTCACAATGGCGTATTTGATGCTTGTAGAGGCATTTTATATCAAGGATTAACTTTCAATGCTCGTCTGCTTCACTTGCGGTAAATCCTAAATTATTCATAATATTTCTCGTTCGAGATTCGCTGTCGTTGACTCATTGTTTGCGAATTTTTACATTAATGGTGATGTGTCGCCCCCCCCCCCCACACACACACACCTCCCCTTTTCAGACAGAACCACAGTCCGTAAAACATTGAATGAATTGAATGAACCATATGGGTGAGTAATATAACTATATATGTTAAGCCTGCAAAATGGATCCACTGCTTTTGAATTAAAAACAAGTAGGCAAGAGTAAAAAAAAAACTTTGTCAGTATCGCATACTCCACGTGGATTCATTATGATTTCATTGGAAAACAACTCGGTAAGATCCGTGGATAACTTGAAGTTAATATTGAACATGTGACTCTCTCTCTTTCTCTGTCTCCTCCTTTCTTATCTGTCTGTCTCTCTGTCTCTCCCTCTCTCTCTCTCTTCCTCTCTCTTTCTCTCTCTCTCTCTCTCTCTCTCTCTCTCTCTCTCTATCTATCTATCTCCCTCTCTCTCTTTCATGATCAGCAGCACGTATAAACATTGAGTAAAGCTGTGAAAAAGGTTATGTGACACACTTGTAAAATTACTCACGGACATCGGCAGAAGAAGAGGCGTCGTAAAGTTCGAAGACAATTTTGCTTGAGATAATGCAAGGCATTCGCTGGTTTGTTTGTCATGCTTCATATTCTAACTCAAAACACAAGAACTGGATCGAGCTGGAACACGCTTTACTAGTTACAATGACGTTTACGGTCATATGACGAAACCTTGCATGTGACATGAAACTTGCTATTTCCTTAAACGTGCATATGAACCTCATGCTTAATTGCATAGATCGAATTGATTCACCAACTTCACGTATGCCACGTGAGCTAAATACTGTGCACGTGCCTCCTTTCGTACGCACAAAAGCATGATTCAGATGGCTTATACTCTCTTAAACACATGGTATTGACTAATTGAGTCAAGTGATCCAATTACCACGTATGGTAGATAATTACTCGTTAAAAACGTTTGCCATTTTTATGCTCCTTCCAAATGTTATTCTGTCGTGTCTATCCAGGCATTTAGGTATAGTGTATGCGTAAATAAATATGACAAGGCTGTATCATCGGTATACTTGAGTGACTATTAACTGAATCGATTTGTTTTTGTTGGCATGAAACATACTGCGGCATTAATCTAGCTTGACCTCATCCAATCGCAAATAGCATCAATGGATTAGGCCCACAGGTGAGTTCATCACTAGTTTATCTGACCCCATGTTGTTTTGCGTGTTTGCAATGGTTGGTTCTTGTTGTTTTTTAGTTTAATGGAATTGCCATGTAATTCATACGCCTAAATACATGATAATCAATATGAATCCGACAAGGTTTTTCGCTCACTCTCAGAATCTCCTCTCTTCTCCATTCGGTAAGCGGAAACATCTGGGTCGTGTGCAAGAAAAGATCTGGGAATCGAGCCTATTTAGAGAGAAGGAGAGAGAGAAAGAGATTATGATCAGAGGAATCTCGTTGCCCGTGCATCTTCTCCAACCATAGTGAAATTGAATGACAGGTATCTGTCCTAACGTTCCTGATGACATAAGAGAGCCCGGGTTGAGCTCAGGAGAGTAACGAAGTCAAGGCACAGGTGTAGCGAGGGGTGTGATGGGGGTGCGGTGGAGGGTGGATGAAGGGGAGGAGGTCTATTCAGACATGTTTGCAAAGTTACGGGTGTTTTATAATTCCCGTTACGAAAGTATACATTAGTATGAATACACCACAATAATAACATGTAGGTCCAGTTGCGAAACACTGACGCGTTAGATTCAAATGATATGGGGGAAAACTATTATCATTATGCAGTATGTCTCTAAATATCATTTCATTAACACATGTTGTTATACTTCCCTTTCCAAATTAGATTATAATATGATAAAAAAAATACTCCTTCATTGTTGCCGTCGGCCCTGTCACGACTTTTTCTGTTGAGCGTTGAGGGGAGGGGGTGAGAGAAACGCGCTACAAATGCCCATCTCACGACGCCAGTGAGTAAAGTCATACTGCAGTGAGAGTTTTAATAGACCAAATTCTTAGATTTCAAGATGGAGTTGAATTGCGGGACGGTTATTTACGTCTGAGTGATAAGCTCTTGATATCGGGCTCTTACGCTGGAGTGGTGATTTTTGGACGATATGCTCTTATCTGTGGTATTCTAGTAGAGCTAGCGAGTAATCGAGAAAGGAGGCACGGTGGGGTGGAGCGATAGAGAGAGAGAGAGAGAGAGTGGGTGGCCGTGTGGGAGGGAGGGGAGTATAGGGATGGGAGGTGAAGACATTTTGAATAAGCAAGAGGTAGATAACGAGATATAGCGAGAGAATGACAATCAGACACGGGAAGTGGGGGAGAAAGAAAGGTAAAGCATTAATGTGTGGAGGGAGAAGGTGTAGACATGGGGTATATGTGTTGTTAAGGATTCAGTTACCATGGTTACTAGTATGCCCAAAAATCCTTCCAATGTGGCCGTTGGTTTTTGTATAATTTCAGACACTATATACATTGATATACAATGATAAAGACACCCTATCATAGTGTCAAAGCATTTTAGTGACGGCTAGTTTTTGCTCTGTCAATTAAACATGTGGGTGGGATTTGTGCTTATTGCAATTTGACAAAAAACGTCTCTATGGAAAGAAAGAATAGTTCAAATGACGTGAATGCAGTTTCAACGCTATTATCAAGGCGACTATTGTCAAGGCGACAATTATCAAGGCGACTAAAAAAAATGGAGGAGTTCTAATAATCTTATTTAATTCGGCGGCCTTGACCCAAAACCCTCCTTTAAAAGTCCCAGGAGGCTCAATGAAAAGTTATAAAATAAAAGGGACACAAATAAGGAGAAGTGCCTTAAGGAAATAAGATGCGGTCGCCTTGGGAAATTAAGGTAATCTTATAAAAGTAAAAACAGTCTCAATACGACATGAGACCGAGCTGTGTTGTATTTATATCAATTTGATACCCCGCGAGAAAGTTCGAATTCACCGGCCTCATCATTTCAGTTCGCCCGTGGGTACCATTTCCATCATAACACCTAAAACCGTGCGCCATATGGCAATATATATTCTAAGTTCTCTATTATAATGAGTTTAGATAGCGCATTGCGTCACATCAGAAATGCTCCCCATCCGGCGAAAAAGACGATTGCATTTTTTCTTAAACTACTCCACTTAAAGCTCGTTTTTACGTTATATCGCACGTGTAGTATTGTATATGCTGTTATATTTATTTTACTGAACATCATGACTTCATAAACAGTATGTGATACAATAACAAACAAACAAAAATACTCTGAATATGAAAAATGCTACAGTACACAATATATTGGGGATTTTAGGTAGTAATTGACATACGCCACGTACGTGTACATTAAAACAAAAACTATCAATGCAACAGATATTTATCATATGTATCCAATCAGTGAAACATTATCAGAGGCATATATATTTTAGCATTATTTTAACATTATTTATATAAATCGACATTCATGTGTTAACTCTCTTATTTCCTAGTGGTTTTTTATATTCTACAAAAACAAATAATCCACAATGCCCGACTTACATAATGTCTCTCTTACCCTCTATTTGTACTGGCATTGTTTCCCCCTTTCTTTTCAATATGCATGATACGATTATTATAACTGATATATGGAATAAACATGATTAATCCTTCTATTATTTTTCTTCCAATAATGGATGAATAGCCTTAATGCGTTACTAAAATATGAGAAAAGCAAGAACTATTGATCACGAAAATAAATCGAACGGTTTAATGACTTAGGTTAATATGAATTCAATTTATAGGATGAAGAACTACCAACCCCTGCCTGCCGCCTTCCCCCTCCCCCATCGCCATACTCTATTTCGTATGGTTTGTTTTGTGATGTTCCACTTGTATCACTGTCTTGTTCACAGAGTGATTCATGTGCAAATGTTTTGTTTAGTGCTTCCGTTTTTAATCGCTGTAAGTGGTGTTGTAAAAAAAAATCATGCATATTGGGGAGTCTAATGAATTATGCATGGTGGTTTCCGATAACGTATTTCGTGGAAGGCACAGTGCGAATTAAAGTCTTTGCAACCTAAGAGCGGGCGACGTTCCCCATCATCGTGGTCAGCGGAAGAGTGGAGACTGAATATATTACTTTTTTTAAACCTATGTGCAACTATGATTGCACGTTTACCGCAAATTTGAAAATAAAGTGAATATATACAAGTACAAAAATAAATTCCAATGTCTTATATTGGTATTTGTTGTGATTATTTGATAAAAGAAAAATATATATTTGTCATATGTATTGGATTTTATACATACGAAGAGGTGGAATTATCTTTAAAGCATAATACTGTGGCACTGAGGAACGGCGGTCCCTAAAGAATCGGCTATGGTGCCAGAACTTCTTTCTGGCGCGAGCTAACCTCACCATGCGTTAGTCTGGCTTATCATGTTACACCATAATCCAGATTAGCATAAGTACATTCGATGCACATTCGGGCAGACCAACGGTCTCATTGTTCTCCCGGTTCGTTACGAAACCGGCATGACCAACCCGAGGGGAACTAGAGGTGTGTTGTGTTGGGTTGTGGTTGCGGGATAAACCATAATAGCTCTATAATTTTGCTTATTTCTGAGTTTGAAGAAGAACTCGCAGACTCGATGCGTATTTAAGGTTGCAGTGCATTTGATATTCAAATAACTCTGATGAATAGCTGAATAATTCTGATGGATAAAGGATCTCTACCCTTGGTGAATCTATCTATGTCTTTCTGATGAATCGTTCTGTGTCTCTGATGCCAATATCTAACAAAAATGTGCAGTTTCTTTTTCAAGATATCAAGTAAACAATTATCGTGAAATTCATAAAGAAGGTCAGTTTCTTAGATGTATAATGTCTCATACATATTCCACAGAAAGTGCGCCTTAACTACCCCACAGTTCCTGAATTCCAGTAAATATAATTTAGGGACTATATTAGTCCCATAAAACTAGAGGGTCATCTACAGCCTTGAAAGAAATTGCACATGTATGTCTATCTGATTTGATTATGAATAAACGTTTTTCCTCTAGGAAAAATCAGAAAATTAAAAAAAGAAAGAGAAATTGGGCTTCTGGAAGGTGGTCATAAACATGGAATCATGGTTTTGGCGGGGGAGTGATAAATGGATTTTTTATCGCATAACAATAAACTATACGTAACATAAAACAGACAGACCTTCTTGTAATCCACAGTTTACACATGTGATTGATGAATTTGGATAAGAAAGGACGTTAGACCTTTGTTCTAGAAGAAATTATTTACGTCATAAAAAATTATCATGATGCCTTGAATGAAGCCAGGCTTAACAAGGAAAATCTAATGTCTGTACTAGCATTTAAAATGTTATAAAATCACACCACTTTTTCCTGTAAAAAAGTAACGGTTTTACAATCCTTCAAGCAAACTGATATTGTCGGTGAGCCTTGCTGCAGGGATAAACTCCCTCATGCGGGTCCATTAAGTTTCACTCGACTCACTTTCTTTAAGATTTATTCTACGTTAGTCAAATCCTTTGATCGTGTTGCTAGTCCGTCAACCCACGAAATGCGGTATGAAGAAAACAGAGGAATGGGGATTGAGGAGTAAGGCGAAGAGAGGAAGGGGTAAGAGTAATAAATGGAGCTATTCCGTGACGAGGTCGTCGTCTTCCGACTCAGATAAACACGGAAAAGGGGGAGGGGGACGGCCATGAAGGATGTACCGCCGCTTAGGGTGTATATACAGCATGGAGGTTGATTCTTTTTGGATGAATTCGAGAAGACAAGCTCCTCATAGCGTTAAAATGTTCAGATGTGTATCAGCATAGATCAGCATTCCCATCGGCAAATTTACACATGCCCAATTGATGATAACAAAGGAGCATTAGCCACAGAGCACCCGCGCCCCTGGCCTGACTGAAGCAACCCTGGAGATACGGCTGCTTAAAAGCATGTTGTCAGTCACGCCAATCGTTCACCCCACATCGACATCTGCATGATCTAGGTACCGGGATTCGTCCAAAGCAAACGTCGCCTTTACACCTATCCTCGTCCGCTTTCCACTAATTGGTACCATGTTGCCTGTCGTTTCATCGGTCAAACCATATCCAGGGTGCCGTGGAGAGCTGCCCAGCCAGCCCACCTTCCATGTTCTTCACGAGAAAATCCAGGTGCCGTGAAGGCGTTTTGTCCAAATAACCATCTGTGTTCAAATATAATTATAACTATCTAGAGGGGACTGCAGCTTTTGAACATCTTCTTGTCTAACAGTCCAAGTTACGAGCGTTTTTATTGCATTGGCGTTCCCTTTGCTCCACGAATTGCGATGACCCCATAAATTCCTATTGTTGACATAGCTCATCAATTTCGATTTTTGTTATGTTCGTCAGCCTAGTTGACAGGCGATATGGCGACGCTACGCGTAGAATCCGAATTTCAGCTCACTTCCTGGTTAATCGACGATCACATTTACATTTAAAAATAAGTGATAAAAGATTATACCCAAAGACTCACTTTATGTATGCCAAATAAAAATCACTGACCAGGTATACAGATCTAGATAGCGGCACCCTCGGTCTGAACTATCAACATCAAGGCTACACTCCAGCAATATGCCTACCTCTCGCCGACACGCAAGGAATCGCAGAAGTTGGCACACAAACTGTGGACACGCACGTGCAAAGTCACGCACGGACGGCTGTGACCATGACATTTCCTCTTCCCGACCCCAACGTTCCTCAAGGTTTACCGACCTCCCTCTCACCACCTCACCGTGATCTTCATGAACCCTCCCGTAGCTTTTCTATGGGGTTCGTGTGAATTACTGCTGCTAGATGTCTTTGTGGCGCCTCAAAGGATGACATCCATTTACTTCATAAAGTGTCCAAGGTCTTGAATTATTTCGACCATGATCAGCTCATTATT
Organism: Arbacia lixula; assembly: GCA_963669155.1. Lineage (NCBI taxonomy): Eukaryota > Metazoa > Echinodermata > Echinoidea > Arbacioida > Arbaciidae > Arbacia > Arbacia lixula. Next base: position 2,043,693 of record OZ022578.1, on the reverse strand, counting down.
AACTCACCCCGTGATAAGAATGCTCGGAAGCGCTGAAAGAACGTGAGCAATGCATGATTTCATATTGGGGAATGTCTCCAAGGTTTGCTGAAAAGGGGGGAGTATTGTATTGTGTATTTTTTTTTTCATACTTAAATGACACGTTCAAGAGTTACAAGCACATGTATTCATAATCGGAGCAAGATTTGAATTGTGGAACATTAAAGATGAATATCAAGAACACTTAATCACACGCCCAGTAATCTAGATTTTCAAATCCAAGATGAATACGAAACTAGAACACTATTCCACGGAGATCACATTGCATAGCCTGTCCTTTAGCTATAACAGTTGAGGAAGATACGATTTTACCAAACGTCTAAAGTGACTTACAGGCCGCGCAGCCCATCATGAAATATTTATCAGCACATCGTCTGCCAAAGAAGCAGTTTTTATGATAACAACACTAATAATAAGAATTCTATTCAAAAGAGGTAAGGATGAAATTATCATCAACATTATAATAATCATTATTAACATCACCATCATCGTAATCATATTATACCCAGATAAGCGTCACTTGTGTAAACACTGCTTTTCATGAGAGCCCTGCATTTGTATTACCCTAGTCACTGGTCAACGGACATGACGGATGATACCACCATGTCCTATAGGTACAGAGGATTTTGTTTTTTGCTGAATAACGTACAGTACATGAGTGACAGCCCTTACCCTCCTGATCAAGTTTCCAGGGGTGGATCGGTTACACCTTATCCATTCAAGAACCACTCTTAAATCCAATTTCGAAGCACTTCGGAAAGACGGCGCAATAAGTATGGCCAATAGTCATGTCGGCTAGTCAACAAGACGAGATACGTCAATGACGGTGTCGCCAGTCAGCAAGACTAGAGACGTCAATGACCATGTGGGCTAGTCAGCGAAACACGAGTCAGCGAAACACGAGTCGTCAATGATCATGTCGGCTAGTCAGCAAAACAAGAGACACCAATGACCATGTGGGTTAGTCAGCGAAACAAGCGTCGTCAATGATCATGTCGGCTAGTCAGCAAAACAAGAGTCACCAATGACCATGTGGGTTAGTCAGCGAAAAAAAGAGTCGTCAATGACCATGTCGGCTAGTCAGCGAAACAAGAGTCGTCAATGACCATTTCGGCTAGTCATCAAGACAAGAGTCACCAATGCCTAAGTCGGCAAGTCACCACGACAAGATTCGCCAATGGTCGGTTTGGCAATACCCAAGATAGAGCGTGGGGTGAGTAAAGAGGAGGGAGATGTGATCAAAATCGAGCGAGCGAGTCGGCCAGTCAACAGGGCATTGGCATGTCTGTTTTTCACTTAGAATTAGACAGCTCTGCAATTCAGCAGGAAGGCGAAAACATCTGCCCCGAGGTGACGGGTGAGAATTCAGGTTAAGCCTGCCAAAAATACACAGCAATCGTGGGTGTTTTTCAGGCTGACTAATTTAGACGAAAGCACGTCGATCTGTGAAGGATTTTATAAAACATTGAAGAAAAAACAGATCAATACAATGACGCAGTACCTGTCAATGAAGAATAGAATATCTGCAACGCGTGAAACGTGTTTTTGTCAACGTGATTTTGACTACTCTGTGTCCAAGCGTCCTCTAGCGATACGGACTCGAAACCTGCGAACGGGTTGATGATGTCAAACGTATTTAGCGATATATGTCTTTATTTCAGGTACTTGACCTCAATACAAAACATAGTCATATGCTTCCATTAATGGGAATTGGAAGTAGTGGTGTGATTATAGGATATAAGCACGGCGGAGCCATTCTACAGTAATCAGCGGGTTTGGATTAGCTTTGCTGTCAACGATGTTTTTCAGGTAATTCCTCCGTGGTATATTGCAATCAAAGAAGAATCACACCCATCGTCATAGTCTAATGGTAGGCCTACTCTTATGTCTTTATCCATACTACCCCTAACCTTTAAAGTGTATTACTGTAATGTAGTACATGTCGGCCTATAATATGCACGTACTCTTTTATCAGATGACATGGATAATCGCTTTCGTGATCATGCAAATCTAGCATTCACAGTCATAGCACGATATAAGGTGAACAGTCTATCGGCAGCGCTCGCTCGTTCTTTTCAAAACGTGAGCGTTTTATTTTTTCGTCTCGCGAAATCTCGCGTGCAGATTTTGCTGCACTCGATTATAAATGAATTCGACATGCTCGCGAGATCATTTGCTGGTGTCTTCTGTAAGCATACTGATCACGGATTTTTAAGACAGGGATCGAGATCATATTTCTTTTTTTTTTTCGAAATCCGCAAAGAAGTTTTTATTTCATTTGCTTTCAAAAACAGGCCTCATTTTTTTTAAATATGTAAGCTCTCAGACTTTGCTGGATCCTGACCCTTCTACAAATTGGACGGTAACACCAGTTACAGCTTTGGAAAGCCAGTCGTCCAGCGGAGATTTTGATTCCAGTTTTGCTTGGGCTAAATAAAACATTTGTGCTATTCGTCTTCAAAGTGACGCAAATTTTCAGAAATCATACGGACTTCCCAACCGATATTCGCAGTACAGCCAGTTTGCAGGCAGCAGAAAACACGCAAAATGCATGAGACATGACGAAGTTGTGAGCGATCCTAACCGGCCAATCATAGTCCGCGACCCTTGAATCGCCGGTGGCATGGCGCTATTATCGCGGACTACTATTGGCTGGTTAGGATCGTTCACAACTTCGTCATGTTTCACGCATTTTGGATTTGAACGTGGTTGATATTTTGCTGGATCCTGACCCTTCTACATGGAGAGGTTGAAAATACTGGTACTTTCAAAAAGTACAATAGATTCCGCTTCAGATGATCTACAAGTGTTGAAAAGCGATTGACATTGAAATAAAGAGTTTATTTTCATTTTTCTTTTCTATTTTAATTAGAACCGCATATTTATCTCGAATTTGCAATACTTTTCTGCCTGTTTTGATCTAATGTTTTTTTCACACGTGGTAAATTTCGACCTCCAACATACAGTGGCAAAAGAAAGCGTACGAAAATATGGTTTATTCATGGAGATATCGCAAAGCGTATTTTCTGGGACCTGCCGACTGGCTGTGAATGATCGGTTAGTGCACGAGTGCGGCATTAACCATTAATGCGTCATTGTTGCACTCCTGCGTAAATAACACACACGCACATACACACACATACACACACATATAAACATACACAAACACACACACAAACAAACAAACACAAACACACACACACACAGACAAGCACACACACAAGCACACACCCAAACACACACACGCACATACACACATACACACACATACAAACATACACAAACACACACACAAACAAACACACACACACACAAGCACACACACAATAACACACACAAGCACACACACAAGCACACACCCAAACACACACACGCATATGCACACACAGACACAAACACACAAAAACACAAACACACACACGCACACACACTAACACACACACTGCGTAGAGTAGTAAAAAGGTGTGCATGAAATGTGCAAGCCCTATTATCACAGCGTCACCCACTGACGCCCAATAACGCAATGCAGCGCTGTCGTGCACATTATACTCCCTGATTGGTTACGCGCTCTGAACAACAAACCAACAACAATGTGGCTGCACTCGTACACCGGCGAGTATTTAGGAACGTACCTGGTATGAGTAAGCAGATCTTTGTAAATAGGGAAAAGCATAATTATAAAACAGCAAATGGAAAGATGATTTCCTGCCAGTGTAAATATGAAAGATATTCTTCTCATTAATCCATCCCAATGTTCTTCTGCTTGCATTATGTACGTGAATCAAGACTTTTCGGTCAGTGGTCTTTCATACCGCTTCGCAACCGATGGCTAATGCCAGTGTCACGATGTTATTGGAACCGCTATCAGGCAATCTATTTTGGGAATTGCTCACATTCATGGGTTTCCAACAGGGCAGGTGTCTTGAAAATAATCGATTCACATTTTGCGGCGCAAATTGTTTATGTGAAAAGCTCATTTGACCTATCAATTTAACTGCCAGGGAATGATAATTAAAAACAATTTATACCTAGATCTATTGGTAATGAGAATCGCGATGTTTAATTCTGTTATAATAATCATATTATAACTTCTGTTTCATACGTCAGAGTACTTCGATTATCGCCTGATATTACTAAACGAGTAACCTCTTCGCTTAAGAATGCAACCACGACATTTGCACATTATGCGTTGCTATGTCTGGTAAGCGTCGAACACATTCTTGGTTCGTGTTTTACGTGCCTAACTTTTCGTAAAAGGAGTGAACGAAAGTGGTAAAGATGATCGCATCTATTATCACGGTAGAACCATTCTGTCAGTGATTATGGTGGTAGATAACGACTTTATGTGATCCTTAACCCTTACATTACCGGGCCTGGGAACCCCCCATGGCTTACTACACATCTTCATGTCAATGGCAATGAGAGAGTTAACCCGTACATTACCGGACATTGAAAACCCCACTGGCTCACTACATATCTTCATGCCAATGGCAATGAGAGTGTTAACCCAAGTGAGAGCCAGTGATCACGACAGAATCACAACGTGCCACGCTGATCAATGCAATAGCCTACTGCATATCCATTTCAACAAAGAATTGGACCTAAGCGTCATTGCTAAATAAATGCATATTGGTAAACTTAAAATGTTGTTCAGAACGCAGGATGCAATGTACTTCAGGTAACGAACGCAATGCAAACAACATGGGACCTCGAAAATGCTAATCGAGCAAAATTACAGACATTGTACGTTCATGATCATAATCAACGAGAAGGCCATTCTCCTTGTACGGTCAGGATATACATTAAGAACGATGACAATTGAAACTTAAGGATATTATGGTAATAATATTAATAGCTCGCATTTATAAAGCGCTTAATACATGGTTTCTACGGATATGAATGTGTGTTTTTCTCTTTCGGTTTATTGCCAGACTGTAACAAAATATCGTTATTCTGAATAAAGTATTGATGTACATGTAAAGCAACAAAGAGTTCAATTCACTTTATTAACATCTTACCTTCGCTCAAGAGGGTGTTTTCTTGGTCCAGGTAAAGTAGTCAATAAGTCAGGGTTAGGTTTATTCCTGTCTTAGACGCTGTTTTCTTGAAGCATAAGTCGGAGAGTAAACATCCACGTCAAGAAAGTAACACCCGCACTCCACTTGACCTTGTAAAAACAACCCCCGCAACAGGTAAACAAGATGCTAACTAGTCCAAGAGTGGGCTTCCCTTTTTATCGCGGGTATGTTATTTCTCGGTCTTCACGCGGCAGTAGCTGAGCGCGGGCGGACGCGTATTCCACGGGCACCGAGCTTACTGTAGAACAAGTGAGAAGTGGGTTATCATATATACGTATCAGGCGACCATTGTAGTATGGGTGGAGGAGTGAGATGCGTAAACTCCACAAAAGCGCCACTGCTCACCGCGACGCCGCCGCCACCGTAGCATATCGCAAGCTTACCCGGGTAGGCTTGTTTGATTTGCGGTAAAAGCGCGCGCACAAACACCCGCACACAGCTTCTAAGCACTCATCCCAAACGTTTAGAGCCCTACAATATGTGTGTCTATCTCTTTCTCTCGCTCTATCACTCTCTCACTCACTCTCTCTCTCTCCGTCACTCTCTCTATCTCCTTCTCCTTCTCTCTCTCTCTCTCTCTCTCTCTCCCTCTCTCTCCCTTCCCTCTTCATCCCTTCCCCCCACAAATGCAGAAACATCTACATACTTTCTCTATCAAATTTTCGGTCATAGACCTTTATAAAGATTTTTGATAAAGGTCTATGACCGAAAATCGATAATGTTTTTTTTTTCTCTGGCGTCTTATCTTTTTTGTTTGTGCTCACATAATGTGCATAAATGTATTGTTGTGTCTTTCATTTCTCTCACTCCTTCTCTCTCTCTCTCTCTCTCTCTCTATCTCTCTTTCTCTCTCTCTCTGACATACACACGCATACACTATTGATTTTACTGTGTTATGTCTTGTCCATTGAATTTGTTAAAAATATTAGCATCTTTTGTATTGATCTATTATTGTCGTTGTCATGTCTTTTAATGCAATTTTTATCCGCCTGGGCCCTCAGTGACAGCAGTTTTATAACTGGAGAGGCCACCCTGCTTAAATAAAACTGGAAATAAATGAATAAATAAAGAAATAAATAAACAAATGAATATACGCATGCATACACACTATCCATGTCACTAGGTTATGTCGTCCTAACACATTCCTTTACTCTTTGTTAATAGGTATTTATCCCATGTTTTATCTCTAATGCAATCAATTTCGTTCTTTTCTCACTCCTCTCCTCCCTTAGTCTTACAGACTATTCAACCTTTACGCGCTATATTCCTATCACAACGCCACCCCCTCACCCCATCAAAACATTCGTCATAAAGCCATTTGTCACTGGTGTGTTTGAATGATTGAAGGCAATATTTTAATGGCTCTTGCTTGAAATAGGAAAACGCGTGCGATTGGTTCCAATAACACTGAAAGACTGCAGAGTGGGCGGATTAAGCCGTAGGCAAAATACATGTTTCTGTCTTTGGAAGCATGGGCTTCAAAACTCTTGCTTTTTATGCAGCTCGGAGTCGGGGAGTCGTTATTACAGTTATCATGGTCTCCGTCTTTGTAATTCATCATCACACTCATAATCACCATCATATTCATCACCATTATCATCGTTATCAAACTCATCATTGTCACGATCGTTGTCGTCATCATTATCACCTCAGTCATCATCATCATCGAATTCACCCCTATCATCATCCAGATTATTAGGCTGTATTAATCTACCCATCGGGTGTATCCTTGCAGTCTAGACCAAGTTCTTGTAAATGCAAAAGGCATGACAAATATGCACTGTTTTTAAGTTGAAAAGTTATGAAAAAGTCATGACACTCGGCAGGAATGAGCAGTATACCCGAACGATAACCTATATATTTTTTTTTACAGTCATAGCTTCTCGACCATTTTCATGAAAAGTGCAAAAATGTCCTTGTTTGCTTTTGAAACGCACCGGCCGGTCTACGTTCATTATTGCATTGTCCCTGTCAACGCGCGATGCAGGTATTACTCCAATTGAACGCGTGCACTGAGGGGCTAGACCGGTGTCGACCATAACGAAGAGCGGTTCCCGGTCTCTAGGCTATACGTTTCGGACGAATCGCCTAAATCCTCCTCAAAATCTAGAAATCACTATAATTTCGCATGCAGTCAGTTTCCAGTTTTACTATATCGGGATGAAATTTCTCCATCTCTATTTTACCTGCAGAAGGGACAACCTCTCTTCAAAGATCGAACAGACACACCAATTACCATCATGAGCGCCCGCAAGTTACTGATATTCATCTCATTTTAAGTCTTTCCAATGTATATAAAACGCTGTTGCTGCCAATTTCTTTAGAGATTACTAATATCCAAGTACCAAAGCTCTTTTCGTTAAATAAACGATGTTTCTGGACATGATTGATGTTCATATCCGGAACAAATCTTCTATTTTATCCAGGCAATTAACAACGATTACCCTATCCATATTTTATCGGTCGTGACGATGTGGTTTTAAACTCTTAGAATATGGTACGAAAGCCTCAGGCCCGTTGTCACTATTGTGCCAATAATTCAGAAGGACCAGCACGAATTTGCTACGACATAGGCCACGAGTAATTCGTCAGGAAGGCACAAGTGTTGTTCTCATGACGTCTGAAACTTTAAGTTAACTTACTGTTTTGAAACCACATAATGCTCTCCCATATGTTGTGTACAAACTAATTCCATAAATTGTTCTTTATCTTTTTTTGACAACGGCATGATTTGTTTCCGTACAAATATGTGTGTAAAAACGTATTTGTAATGATGTATCACATGCACGGGTAAAATAATGCATATCTTTTTGATAATTTTTTTACACAATATATGGGAGAGCGCCCCGCACCTCATGAAATCAAAACTTTAAAATCAAATAACTTTCTTTTCCTTTGACCGATTTTCGTCAATTTTTCAATAATATATTTTTTCCATGTGTCTCCTTTTATCAGAACCAAAATGATATCAGGGTAAAGTGTCCCTTTAAGGATTCATTAAATGTTTTCAAACATATCGTGTGTGAGATAAACCGTTTTTCAGTGAGATTCACGTAAAGCACTGGTACAAATATGTACCTGCGGAACATAAAAGGTTAATTGAATCGACTCGAATTGAATGCAGGTTGATATCAGGATGCTACATGTTTCAGAGTCAGATCGAATCTCCGGCGAAAAGGGTTTCGGAAGGGACGGAGGTGAAACCCTATCCTCGATTGCCAATAAGAGCGGCAGATAGCCGATGTTTGGGTGCGATGTGATAGTGACACGCGAGGAACAAATTGGAGGAAAAAATCCTCGTTACGAGCAAAGATTGAGAAAAAAAGGATGGACTCGGCGAAACGAACAGTGGAGCCGACACTGATAGCATGACAGAATGAGAGGAGGTGAAGAATTTGTTTTTAACGTCGATTGTGGTGTAAGAGGGGGGGGGGGGGGGGGGTGTAAAGGGGTTTGCCAGTGTGTATCTACCATATGTTTCGTCCCGTTTTTCAGATTCCATTTACATACTTAGGTACAGAGTGGAAAGGCATTACCGGGAAGGCTGTCTTACTGCGTTTGCTTAGCATGCTAACCTGATACATGTGTATGTCTGTATGTGTTGAAGTCTGAGTAACAATGAGGGGAAATCCGCATGATACTATTGGAGATTATACCCCCCCCCCCCACCCACCCACCGACCTATTCCCACCCCCCCCCCCCCCTCCACCCTTTCCATCTCCATTCCATCCCCACCCATCAATCATTCCTTGTTCGATCGTATCCCCGATCATCCCCGATCACAGAGCTGCCATGTTGGATGAATTCATGCTCCATCTTTAATGTGCTGTAAGCCACACCACACTTCCGCCCCCTCAGAGAAAAGATAAAATCTGGGCCTTTTGTTACGCCATCTGATAAAACACAAGTTATAAATGTGCTACAGATCAGTAATACATACTGATTGATTCTGTCTATCAAACTAATTACACAAAATCTCCCCTAAAATAATGACTGACAGCCTGGAAATGTACAATAATGAAAAAAAGGTTAAACGAAACAATGACAGGCATGTTTTATTCATTTACGGATCGTAGATTTCTGTTTCCAAAATGAATTTATGACTACCAGTTTAGGATTCAAATATATGTGGCATTTTATACGTACGATATGAACTATATTTTACAAAGGCGACTTTCACGGAGTACCAACCTTGTAATGGAGAAGGTGCGCATAGTGTGTATATGTATAATCAGGATAAGTATTGTCTTTGTAAAGATATATGTGTTAAATTTGCTTTTTCGAATGTATGCACCAGTAATGTAGGCTGATTACGTCACTGATTACCGAGCTGTCTGTCACGCAATGCAATGGTGAGGAATGTTCAAAGGGGCCGAACGGGAAATGTGTGTTGATTGATCTGGCAACTTCCGAAAACTTTTCCTCAAGAAAGGGGAGGAATTGTAAAGCCTCGGGGCTGAAAGGCGTGGATCTGGATACATGGCTTAACGGTTGGCAAACGATGTATCGTCGCAACAGGGATGAATGGATATTCTTGAAGGCTTAAGAACAATTCAATTCCATTCCGAGGAGAAAATGAAAAACGTGCTGTGTGTCCTCGTGCGGTGACCAAAACGTAAGGCGCCGAGGATTTAACCCGACTACCTGTCCGTCGATTACCCTACTTCATCAGGGCAGGACACTTTCATTTACGCTGCCGCGGAGAGGAATTAATCTCTTTGTTTTCTACAAACACATTCTTTATTTTGTCGTAGTTCTTTTCTTTCGTCAAAAAGGCGAGAAAAAGGCCCAAGATTCGCCGTTCTGGCATGTTTACGCGATTATGAGATTTGGCCGCTACTCATGTTTCTTCGGATTGCACTGGGTCGTTGAAAGCAAGACATGATTCCCGGTCACGGTAATGCGGTCAAGTCGGTATGTGGTCGTCCATGACGTGAAAACACATTACTAGCTTTCTTGGAAGCCAACAACACCGACTTAATCCAGGTACTGAATTTACTCAAGGCAGGGTGAACACTGTCAATCAGTATATATTGGCACAATATAACTACAATGTTGACATATTTGGTGATATTAAATCGTAATGGGCCCGTATTGCAACACCATGTATGTCATAGTCACAACCGGCCGTGCATCTCTTTACGTGTGGTCTCCATCGGGTTTCGCAGAAAATCCTTGCGTAAGACGCAAAGGAGGTGCGCGTATGTTCATGTACGTACTAGCACACAGGAGGACGCACGCAAGGGATCGCAGAAATTGGCACGCTAGCTGCGGACACACAAAACATGCATGCCCGGTTGTGACCACGGCATCCAGTACATGTATATCGATTATCTATGCGCTGGATGCACCCTCCTGATTTGCACGTGGGCGCCTCGGGATTGGAGTCGACCGCATGTCAAAGGGTACATTGATAACACAGAGGACACGTACATGATTGCTATCCCACCACTGGTTCGTCCAAGTCCAAGTTCGGATAGCTTTATTGGAAATCCGCTATCAGAAAGGGCTGAACCTGGGCTATGTGAGGCAAATAATTATAGTATTACTCGTTCTATGCATCACTTTCTTTTGAGTTTCACATTTCACAAATTGGATATGTGTTTTTCTTTCTTCTGGGTACAGTAATGATGTACATGTATACATCATGCATGCTATGTATGCATGTAGGTGAATGTGTGTATTTATGTATATTTGTGAGTATACATAATAAATGTGTCAAGAATACTATCAATGTAATTCGAATGAGTTATTCCATCTTACTTCGGGGGCCCCTGAAGGTTCCACATCACATTGCTAGTACGACACGTTGCACTGAACCACGTGACCCCATCATCACGTGAGAACATGACCATGAAGACTTGCGATGATTGAATACTCTCATGGTGACATCCTACGTCACTGTGAAGGGGCAGTCTCCGGGCCAACAATAAATTGCTCTCAGTACGAAACAGCAAAACCATAAAAAAAAACACACTTACAACAGAGAGAGAGAGAGAGGAAAGCGGATAACAAATCAATTATTAATTATTTTATGATAAGAAGATCACGTTCTAATAGTAAGCGGATTATTTCACACGTAGTCCTACTACGTGCTGTATATCTTTATATCCTAAATTGATTTTTTTTTTATTACAATAAATCTATTTTTATGTCTTTACCCGAAACATGATATTTATGGTAAAATGTTCTTGCCTTAATATAGAAATATATTTACAGAAATGCCATATTAACAAGAATCTTTTAATTAGGAACAGCAACAGGAACATTAATAGGAATCTTTGAATTATTCAATCTTTACAAAAGGAGTGCACCACGTTTGAGATGCTCATATTCATATAGAATACTTCAACGGTTATAACGAGAATGAATTCTTCATTCGTTCCCCGAGGAGACTCACCCATGAGAATATTGAGGGTCCTAAGATAACTCGTTCTCACCTCATTGAACAGAAACCAGCAGAGCCAGTCCATCATCGAGCAGATGTGATGATTGAATGATGTCCTCCACTGACGGACATGATGCCCTTTTACACGTGGGCGACAACCACCCCTTCTGGTTGCGAATCACTGAACCGATCTTTTACACCGCACCACCTCCGAGATTATTGCCATCGGCATAGTAAGCCGTATTAAGGATTTCCCCACGTGCTTGGTCGTGACAACGTATATACCGTTAATTCGGAAAGACAGCAGGTGGTCGAATCAGGTAGACATTGTAATACGGATGTATTATCCGTGTCAATGGGTTGCGGATCCTGAGGAGGTGTCGGAGAAAGGGGGGAGGCGGAGGTGGGTAATAACATGGGTAATAGTTTGGGCATGTTGTCACGCTAAGGCGTTTAGAGGCACATCACGATGCAAGCGTGTGAAATGCCTCAGGATAAATCCATACATAGAGCGCATCAAGTTCTAATCACTGAACTATATCTCAGGCCATTGACTCATATGTCTGGGCCGAAGGCCATCTCTACGCTAAGTGTACTCATTGGTACGAGAACTGACACGACTTCCGTTCCTAATAGCCACTCGGACGCATTCACTGATTCATGCATGTTCGTTTCCATTGACTGTAGCTACGTTCTGAGAAGTGTTATTATGCAATTACTCCCTTCCAGGAAAGTGTTGAACTTAATATGGGGAAGGCCGAACTATTATGTACCCGACTGATATGGATAATAATGTGTTCACATCTACCGTAGATTAGGACCGTACATCATTGTTGTATGCCTGCGATTGTTCTCTTGCAGTTTATGTCACGTTTGTTGTGTTCTTAAATCAATCCGATCTTCCCATGTTTTTCTTCTTCATTCGCCAATGTGCCCTCATACATACCCAGGACTATGGAGGAGAGAGGGGGAGTGCTTATTTGCCCAGTCACTATTATTATCGAATAAAATTACGAAAGATAGTGTGTCCCTTTAACAAAAGTCATGAAGCTCGCTAGTGATCACCAGCTTACCCTAACGATAACATCTATGACATCTCACAGTCATAACCTAAGTACGACATATGTGAGGAAAAGTCATTATCATTCCGCTTCAAGTCAATTTCCGACCTTAACACCATGCACATTATTAGGACATTTTTCTTAAAGGGCTCATAACTGCAGCAGGATGAAGCATGTTTATATGATATATATTATATAAAGCAAACAAAAAACATATAAAAAAAAATAACAAACATGCAAAGTATGTTTTTTCATATTTATTTTACAAAGTTACCTTTTACATTACTTGCCCTCTTTGATGTGCATTCTAAGTTTACAACCGCTGACTAAATATCTAAAACATATCTTCCAGACCGTGATTTATGTCTGACATCAGTATTTCGTGTTTATCTTGTGTCTCTGTCTCATTTCCCTGATGATCGCTAACGATTATTATGTTTACCCGCCAATTAATTGTAAGGGGTAGTCGTGCTTATGGAAGCGGTTTGTAATCTCGGCAGAACCATTCTGCCGCCATTACCGGGAAATAGCGGATTCGAAATTATTTTTGTTTTGTTAATGAAATAATACATTTTTGATGAGCCAGATCATCGGTATTCTGAAATCAAAGAGCTGGACCCATTGTCAGGGTACAACATTACTCCTTTGACCACGGGTCTTGTATATTTTACCACTTCTACCCTTTCAGCTTAATTCGCAATTTTAAAAGCTTTCTTCGTCGCAACTCGTCGCATCGTATAATATACATCTAAGTAGTACCTGTCCCTGTGTGGAAGCTACTGATAGGACTGAGATACGGAGCAGCTGTGTGGATTAGAGGGATTTGGATTTTACATAGTGGCAGCTGATGGATTCGAATCCGTAGACATCTTCCATATTAGTAGTCAGTGAAAATGATCTGACACACCTCATATGTCCTATTGACTCACACTGTGTGTGAGCTTTTAACGAGAACGCTTGGGTCCCCCCCCCCCCCCTCCCCCGCTTCCACTAACCTCAAATTCCAAGAATCGCTGCTGTTCCGCCTCCTTCGCTTAGAATGGCTCTTGCCTTTAACTGATGGACGGCCATCGGAATGACTCCCGTCAGTTCAAAGCTCTTCTCTCCTTGTCACCCGTATTGATTGATCCCGCGCATTTGTTTCCATTTGAAGCTCAACAAGCTCAAAGGGCATTCATCGTTTAGGCAATGTTAGGGAGAGCTCAAACAATAATCCGAAGGCTGTGGTGTAGGGGTAGGGGGAAAGGGGCGCTCAGTTCATATCAAGTACAAGTCGTCGCCCCCGCATACCACACCCTGTTTTAACAAGCGTGTGGGAGGGGGATACAAAGTCGTGAATTATCGGCAGGATACTTCATCACGTGATGCTGTTCTTATAATAATCACCCGCATGCCTTCCATCTAAACGAACCCTCTTACAGAAGTCATCAGTAATGATAATGCTCGTGCTACTGTTGATGCTACTTACACGCATCTATAGACAATCGATTCGTAGCTCTATTTAAAGGTTAAATACCATCGATATTGTTGCCTGTCTTACTGCTAATAGGCCTACTACTAACACGCATCAATAGATCATCGTCTTGTAGCTCTGTTTAGAGGTGAACCAATATCGATAATGTTGCCTGTCCTATTGCTAATACTACTAATATGCATCAATAGACAATCGTCTTGAAGCTCTATTTATAGATACAATCGTTACATGAAACGGAACTAAACCTCGTACATGGGCCGATGGGAGTGCAGGAATGACCAGCGGCACCGGCAAAGCGCTTGTGTGAACGCGCCTCTAACTTGCTATTCGTGGCTTCGTTTCGCGGCAACGCAATAAACGCCACACCAGTGGAGGAACTATGTGAACGCGCCTCTAGCTTCACATTAGGTGGCTTCTCACCAGTGATCCAACACTTCGCCGGAATGAAGGAACTGTGTGATCGCCTCTATGAAAAGGGCGTCCGTGTGGAAGGGAAAGCCCCCCCCCCCTCCCCCTCCCCCTCCCCCACCTCCCCCCTGAAGTAAAATTGGTTGTAAGGAAAGCAAAAACATAAAAGAAACATATCTGTGAAGTTATATGTTATTCATAAGTTTTGATTTTGTGACGTCACGTGCGAGATGCTATCCCATATGTCGTTTAATGTTCATTTTCTTGAAAGGATATGCACGATTTTTACCTGTGCATTTGATTTAGCACTAGACATATTATGTCCTTACACACATACCTCAATGGAAAATATTTGTTCCTTCAGCAAAAAAACAGAAAAAGGTTAATCATGAAACCATACAGCAAACAATACATCGGGAGAGCATATTGCACGTGACGTCACAAATTCAAAGCTATAACAAACCATAACTGTTGCATGCTCTAACGAATATTTCTTAAAACCTCCACGTACATGTTAATCTCATATTTTTGCTTGCATTAAATCGACTTAACTTCAGGGTGTATTTTTCCTCTAACGTTCAATCATATTTCACACCTGATTGTCCCTGCCTTGCTTAAGTTTCTACATCACACTGTAACCGACTGTATAGAGAATTAAAGCCAACAAGTCGAGGTCATGTCGGTAGATGATTTGTCAATTAGCTAATACTCACGTTCAAAGAGAGTATTGTAATGTAAATGTAATTGTTTAACGTCACTTTTGTCCTCGGGTCTATCTCATGTTCATGTTGACGTCACGTCCTCGGAAATGTGCTATGAGCAGAATGCTGTCTAAAAATATGCAACATGTATGTGCCCAGCGCGAGTCCTGATCACGTGAGTTCAATGCGTCTCACGTTCACAGCCCTAATGCAGCTGTTATTAATGTGAATGGGTTGATCGAACCACACGTGATAAGCTCATTCAAAAGCACAACTCGCACTCGAATTTCTGGTCTGAAATTAGATTTTCAGACCAATGATTTTATAGTTGTTCTAACAAAGGGGTAATTTTAAGCGAACGGTGTCGAAGTGTACACGATTAGACTATGGCAGCTATACATAATTGATAGGGCGGGGTGTTGTTGAATTATGATTAGCCGTGTTAGCTTGTGGTTACTGAGGAGTTGATTAAACAGTATTTTTAATGAATAGCATTTCATTGTTCTGCCGAGAGCCCAGCGACAATCAAAATGCCAGTTTGAAGTTTGAAGTCTACATTGCGTGTCCTTGATAGTCAACACGCATGAACATCGCTTGTTTTCTTTGCATGCCTGTTGCAATTGAATACAGACATTTGCGTTAAACATTGCTGTGGTCGTGCTTGCAAACTTGTTTAGTGATGACAGGGAGATGAATAATCGTTATCCCGTAAGTTGTTACTTGCTATACCGCATACGATGGCTGGTAACCATTGTGCACATCTATCAGTGTATAGGCTGTAATACTAGTAGGTATGCTTGGAGTCCTTGTTAAGCATAGTAGATGCGTTGTTTGGAGCAACAGTTTCAAACTCCGGACTGTAGCGTGGGTGTTGTTTAAGATGGCATTCCTCTTGGGGTTTTTCATGAAGTTGAAATACAGTTTTTTGTATGGGCTAGTAATTTGTCAAGCCCTGAAGCTACTGTCCCACTCCACCGTTTAACGATTCAGTCTGAAAAACGAACACGTACGTTTATTGGTGTTTTTAATTCGTTCTTCAGCTGCAGGGGTCTTCACACGTATAAAGACGTTGACAGACGATGCTGGCCGTTTAAAAGACAGGGTAACTCTTTTGCAGGTCAAAAAAGAAAATTGTGTAAAACCACGGAAATGGAAGGAAACTGTATCACAACTTCCAGGCCATTAATAAAAGTGGAAACTCTCTTTAAGCGAAATTAGAGCGCTCGTTAGATTTTGAGGTTTGGGGCTGGTCATCTGAAACCTATTGCCTAGAGACCGGAGACTGCTGTGCGCTGTGGGCCGCACCATGTGTACGCGTTCAATGGAAGCATGCCCGCATCGCGCACTGGGATGGGCAATACGATTTTGAATGTAGACTACGGCCGATAGTTTTTCACTTTTCCTGAAAAGGTTTACGAGGCTATGATTGTGAGATACCACACACGTTATCGTTAGGGTATACTACTGATTCCTGCCTAGTTCCATGACGTATACAAACTTATACAAAGACATCATGTCTTTGAACATGTTCAAATTATGACACGGCAGCTTCCGATCGCGATTGGCGGTTTTCAAATGATACCTTGGCGGTTTTTTGCCGTTTTCATCGTTACTCGGACGGTTTTTAGACTTGTATTGCTTTTGGACAGGTGGACAGCTCGTACGCCTCAAGCCACGGACATGAGGGACACAAATTGAATGTTGATACTCGTATTACGTTTATTTTCCGCCAATATCTTTCTAGGTGTTATTTATAGTCACGGTTTCTATCCTCTTGTTACTAAACCTACACACTAAGAAATAAAGGTGCAGTTTAAGGTTCAATTTTTCGTTCAGCACCCTTATCTCGACAAGGGTTGAATATCCCACCTCTGTGGGTTTACTTCTTACGAACCAGGGTTCAATTTCCAGGAAGGTTCAATTTTGAACCTTTCTGTATGGATTCTTAGTCTTGAAAATAAACCTACAGAAAAGCAATTATCATATTATTCACATTTTACAGCCTGTATCTGTTATAAAAGTAAGTTGATTCAAAGATTATGGGAAGAGAATTAAGTTAAATTTCCAAATGATCTAATTTGCTAGGTAAATTCACGCAAAAAATCACGCAAAAGTAATCGTACATAAAGTAAGCGGCTAGCCTGTGTTGATCAACCAATCATGCAAGCGGAGACAAGTATCAAATAGGTACTTCGTACTCAGATGCTAATGAATATTCATGCATGAATTAAGCCTATTGACTTGTATCATATTTTTTAATAGATAAACGGCACAAAACTAGATAGAAGGAATACTTAAGCATACATTCCAATTAACATTTAGAAATTTAGACATTAAACAATAAAAGCCACCTAATTTAGTGCAGACAATAATAGTTACAACAAAATATTTATCTTTAGTTGTACTCGCCAATATTTTTGGAGCACATTACCCTAGTACTATATATATGAGAGAGAGCGTGTGAACACGATATGAGTAGGGTATGATAAGATAGGATAGCATTAATATAGGTTTAGGGTTGTGTAGGGTGGGTAGGTGGGGTTAGGGTTGTGTGTGTGCCTTAAAACACCATGTGTGTGAGATATATATCATATCAAATAAATAATATCCAGCTTCCAAAGGATGTGTTCATTTTCCACATTTTGACGTTCATAAAACTTTTTCACAAAACGTCCAAAAAAAAAACACGTGTTTTTTTTTTTTGGTCGTTTTTTGTTTGTTACCCGGGTATGGGGTTCAGAAATAAATCCTGAAAGCTTCAATTATGCACCTTGTAGGGTAAGGTTATTACAAATAAATTATTCATGTTAAATTTTAGTGCGCGATATTATCTCTTCTGCGTTTCACGTGCTATGCTTCATTTTGTGTTTCATTACAAAAGGCGAGTTTCTTGGTTGTGTTTTAACACATAGTATTAATGGTGTTAACTTTTAGATTCTGTTCATACGAAATGATTTTTCTATGGCAACAGGCAATAGTACACCTCATCCGTGGGAACGTGTCTTTTAAAATATTGTGTCATGTCTGACTGTTTGTAGCTCTTTGCTTAAGAAATCTTTTTTGAAACTTTGGTTTTTAAATCTTTGGATTAAAAAAAGATCTGCCTGTCCAAACCTTTAAAGACTCGCGTTTTGCACATAATTATTATGTCATGATATCAGATGCAATACACAGTATATGATTTATAGTGTGTGTGTGTGTGTGTGTGTGTGTGTGTGTTCATTCCGGGTGGCGCTCGCTGCTTCATATTCTTCCTCTCTCTCTCCTTTACTCGCCATCTCTCTCTTTCCACCATCACCCCCCCCCCGCCCTTCCGCCCCCCTCTCTTTTCCACGCCCCCCCCCCTCTCTCTCTCTCTCTCTCTCTCTCTCTCTCTCTCTCTCTCTCTCTCTCTCTCTCTTGCTCTCTCTTTCCTCCGTGGCTTTTCTCCCTCACCTCAGACTCTCCCTCTTTCTTACCCACATTCTCGCATCCTTCGTCTCTCCCTCCCTCTTTTCTCCTCCTCTTTTTCTTTCCATCTGTTTCTCCTCTCTTCTCCGCTATCTCGATATCTTCTCATCTTTGTCTTTCTTGTATGTATCTCTTCTCCCTCTAGTTCTTGTTATCTTCTCTTTCCATTCCTCAGTCGTTCGTAAAGTCGTTCGTAACTTACGAACAGCTTGGTGAAACACGCCCCTAGATGTTTTCATTCGATCCCGTGATGGGGTATGAGGTGGAATGATGACCGATGTCAGAGAAGAGATGGAGAGAGAGAGAGAGAGAGAGAGAGAGAGAGAGAGAGAGAGAGAGAGAGAGAGAGAAAGAGAGAGAGAGAGAGAGAAGACGCGGATAGAGAGCACAAATAGCCAAGGACTATCCTCCTTGTATGAAAAAGAACTCAAGTACGTCATCATGATGTCACATGTATTCGTGTTAATAATGAATGAGTGGGCATGATTACATTAATAACCGTCCTCGCGCATTGTTACGTAACCGACCTTCCCTTGATGACCGATGATTCTGAATTAAAAATCACACAAGAGAGCTTTTTCTTGAAAACCCCGGAATCCAATCCCGCTCAAGCTGTGTTCGTCACAATGGACATTGAGACGTTCTTGTTCACAATGAAATATTACCATCAGTGGTAAGGCAATATCAAATGAATGTGTCTCCCATGACAACAGAAAATTACAGGCACCAGATTCATTGAAAAGTGTGGAAAATTATGTTTGGCCGCCCTCCCGGAGTTAACGCGGTATGACATAAGAGGGAGCTTGAGAAAATAATTGGCCCTGAGATCCATAGTAGTCCATTGGCATGGTTCGGTAAATAGATCAAATTTTTGTAGAATTACATATTTTACACAAATTTAGATATTGAAACATCTCGAAGTTTGCCTTGGAAAAGAAGTACTGACCAATTTTAAAGATAACATTTGAATGACATATTTTTTGCAGACAAACCTATGAGAATATAAACACACACACACAAAAAAGAAAGTCAATCGATGTTTTTTAACACCAAGTAGGTGTAAAACTTGTTTTCATTTATACGAAGAGTGTCTGCATTGCAGTTTACTGAGATACACCTGCCAACCAATTTTCTGTTTTTAAGGGTGACATTTTCATCTTGAAAAAGTAAACAGTGAAACATGTATGTTTAAAGGGATTATACTGTACTGTGAAGACAAAAGAGCCTTCAAAATGTTCGGTCCTACCAGTTTGAGGATTTGTGATTTAAAGGGTGACTCAATTCGAAAAATAAGTTCCCACTAATGTATGTAAAATTATCCACTAAAAACCAATTTCACATTCGTTTGCCGCATTAAAGTCTAATTTTGACAAAAATTTGAAAAAAAAAACGCACGCCTCCAGTGACGTCAGAGAAGTCAAAATGCTATAAATGCCAACGGCGTAAATAAAATATTTTATTCACGCCGGCGTGATTTGTCACATGATAGAAACAGGTGGGAATATTATTCATCACCGAACGGCGGTTTTAGTTGAATGTGCACTCGTCGGGACGATGCGCAACGATTTCACAACGTGACGCCTCACTGAACAACCACAGATCTACTAGTTAACTGATCTGGAAGATATTTCGAAACTATCCATTCCAGAAGAATGGTCATGGATTTAATGAGGAGAGAAGGGGGACTTAATGAGTAAAAGTTCGGTTCGTTGGGATGATTACCGACGATCTTTTGTGATAGATCGTCGCGACGAGCATATCAACCTAAGGAAATTTCTCCGTAGTGCCTAAAATTCAGTTTAAACTGTCATCAAGCTGACATTGACACATCATAGAGTCAGGGGGTGTCATTCTTTTACAAACAGGACTTGTGACATTTCATGCTTTACTTTTCTTGTCATATTACTTGGAATATTTAATGAGATTTTCACTTTTAGACAAATAAACCATTTTCGAAAACGTTACTAATGGTAACCTCAAAGCTTGTCCGAGGTTTGTTGGAGTAGCAACAGTTAATAGATTTAATAGATGACCAGATACACGGAAATGCAAAAATAACGCGTTACTACGCAGTTAGGGGGGAAGTTGTGAATATATTACGAGAACGGTGTATTTGGATCTGAACATTTGTGCGGATCAGATAATTAATTCAGAACACAGAAACACCTATTGTACATCACACATAACAACCCGCAACTTTTTTTTTTCTACCAGAAGCACCATTTATTATTAATGACACTGTGATGGCAGTTGCTAGTGGATTAACAGGTGCGATAGTCAATGGTCATTGTGCATGTGTATTGGGTGTGTGGAGGTGTGTTTCGCGAGCATGCCAAGTGGATTGTTTTGGAAGAAAGAGGGGGGTGGGGGGGGGGGGGCGTCGGACGGGGGATGCGGAGAGCATTTTTTTAATTAGCATTCGTAGACAAGTATAAAGTATGTTCCTCACTTTGTGCGTTCGACCTGTGTCAGACGTATGCGTATCCTTAAGCATGATTGTAGTGGATATGAATATGGTGTACACGTTTTGTGCATACTTGAGAGGCGGGGAGGGGGGGGGGGGGGGTCAACTAAACCTTTTTCAATATTTTTCCAGAGAAAAGGGGTAGGAGTAAAATTTTCAGGATGTGTGTAAACAGTAGTTTATAGCAACACATTTGAAAGAACATTTAGCCAGCATGTAGGGCCGTTCGAATTCGATACACATGGTCATGATGGTTGCGCTGTAAAACATATGGCTAAAGACCAATAAACGCAAAATGAATATGTTTTACTGGAATCTAACTTGTATTACGTATTGTTGAAACAGCATTTTGTCTTGTCGACTATCATCAGAAGATGCAAACCTATTTGCAGTCGAAGAATTTAATCTAATTCATCCATTCCATGTTCTAGATGGGTTTTTTACTTCAATGTTTCGCCCAAGAAATTGCGCGTCCTGTTTATTTTTTCTCTCAGGAGGTCTACTTTTTTTAAATGTTGTTTGTAGTGATCTTGATAGATTTTATAGATTTTTGAGCGCCAGCAATTATGGGGGCGTTTTATTATGGCAGACTGTTAAATTGAATTTCAGCGAGGCGCACAAGACATCCAGTGATTGCCGTCCATGTTACTGTCATCATTAACCACTCAATGTGCTGAAGGACGGCTACCAATCTTGAAAAAAAATAATTATGAATTATATAACATGGAAAATATATATATTATCACAATCAGAACAAAATCAACAGAGAAGGGAATGTTATGTAATCATCTCATCTGTGATAAATGGTATGTCGAGGGAGCGTATACGTAGTGCGATCTGAGAAACATGGACCGTCTTGAGTACAGCTTAATAACATAATTGCCCATGATGTTATTAATCCAAACTCGCCTAATGCTAAGAATATACATGTCAAGGAACTTAAGGTTTGTTAGAGATCATACATGCAGTTGTTTCTCTTTTTAGAATCAACACAACCATCTTAGATATAATAGGCAACATTATTTGGTCAACGGTTACTGAGAGCAGCACTATATATATATAGGGTTTATATAATCATGACTTTCTTTTCTTTTTCTTTACTTAGGCGACTTGTTTTTTTAACTTTCTTTAGCCAAGAAGGAAAAGGACAATCTAATCATAATGATTTCAGGGGAATTGAGAGTCATGGTATTTCCATGATATCACATTTTCTATAATTTCATCGCCTTTGCAACCTCTCATAAATTATAAAAATATAAATGTGTTAGATATAGTTAGATATATATCTATAAATTGTGCGTATTGATAAGGGGGTGTGCAAAAATGTGTGCATGTATCTTTGTGTGTGTAAGTTGGTGTATGCGGATATAAAGAAAGCATCTATGACCTAAACTAGCACGAAGGGTAAGTCTATAAGTGATCTGTTATAATGATCGATGATACATATTAACGCCAAAGTCATGAAGCCCTTCGTAGTTATACTGCTTCACCAAGGGCAAGCATTCACGTTGTACAGGGATGTCATAGTCGGATCAGGCAGGCATCAAGCGTGGTAGCCGAACACGCCGAACGACTAGTGTGCGCTTCTTCTTTATGCGAAACGTAACTATGCATGCACCTGGAGATCTAGGTTTTTTCTTGCAAACAATTGACTGGAGGGATTGACCTGAAAAAAACCCTGCGATATTCTCTATAGCCATCCTCCCCAGCGTCTTTCTTGTCAAGATGAAGATAATTGTGAGATGTCGTCTCCTATCTCGATGAGAAGGCAAAGAGCAAAAGAAATTGCTCAAACAGAAATAAAAGAAAGAAGGCCCCTCGTTTTGCTTTACCGCAAACCTCAGACAACCTCCCAATTTACACGTTTGTCGTATGAATCTGGGGAAGAAGAGCACAATGATACACTTATATCATCTCCAAGGCCCGCTGGGCTTTCGACTCACACGCTTGTCATTGCTTGTTATTGCGAGTATCGAGTTCAAACTAAAGAGGGATTAAGACATGAATGTAAACCTAAATTGAAGGCCCAACATTTAAACTCGTAGTTTTATAGAATGTCACGTCTCGGTTTCAGTTTACAAAAATGAAGGATGACTACAAGATAATGGGTAATTTTCTCAAAACATGAACAGAAGCAATCTCAAAATGGCTCCAAAGACAATCAAAACACGCATCTACAGACAAAACTGAACCTAGAATTAGCAGTATTTATATTTGTTATGTTCATCGTATTTTGTCCTATCAACGTTTGACGAAACGTGTGACGAAAAAAAATTGGATGTAAAACCCTTGTTCCACTGGAAAACATTTAGCAAACAACGACGATCTAGCACTAAATAAGCATTATCTTTATACCTTGTAATTCGTTGTTATTATATTCTATTGTCTCGGTTCGGTGATATGATGGCAGTTCAATGATGATTATCGTTGTACTTCACAGCATCAAAACATCAAAAACAATTCTCTCTAAATATGCAAGCTCATTGTGGCTACGGCATTATATGAATGGGTTAGAAGCAGTTCTGCCAATCCCACCACCACTTTTTTTTAATCTGTTCGTGTCCTAAGTCGTTTTGCCACAGTCGTATCGTGTCGTTGGGATTCGCTGAGAAAAAAATACTAAAGCGGTACGATGGCTTTCCGGCGTCTCGTGGATGTGAAGTCACGTTTGGGATGCTTAATACCAGTAATCTTGTCTAGTTAGAATGACCTAATACCATTAAATCTGGTCTCGTTAGGACGGCTTATCACCAGGAAATCTGGTCTAGTTAGAATGACCTAATACCAGTAAATCTGGTCTCGTTAGGACGGCGTAATACCAGTAAGTCTCTGCTAAAGATTTTTAAATCCATACTTAATGTTTGTAGATCTTCTTTCAATAATATGCTCAACAGATCGAGTATATCATCAGAAGATGAGTCAGAGAGAGAAGGCTACCAAGTAACAAGATGAAGGGTGATGTGAGCGAGAGGGGATCAGACGGACAGACTGGAACAAACAGAAGACAATGGATAGAGAGAGAGAGAGAGAGGGGGGGGGGGCGAGGGGTGGAAGGGGGAGAGGGGGAGGGGGAGAAAGCGTGTGTTTGTATGTATGTTTGTGTGTAAGGTGAAGTGATGTGAGAGCGTGCCTATTATGCGTGTATCTGTGTAGATGTGTTTGTATTTGTGTTCGAGGTAAATAATCACAAAAATACAAACAGGTGAAAAGACGTTGTGTGGGCATATCCATTTCATGTTATCGAATACTATTAGTAATCTCTCGACAATACTCGTGGGTTTCTTTGGAGTTCTCCCCCTTTTCAATTCCGGTCCTTCTCATTTGATAGAATTCTCCTCTCTCAATCAAATATTAAGCTGTCAGATCAAAAGACATAAAGGGTTTGTTACTAGGGTGATGGATGATGCGTAACTATCCGTATCACTGGCTTTGTGGGCCAGCCGTCGGCAAACTCTTAAAGTAAACTAATTGCATTGTGGAATTCACAGAGTCGAAACTTCGGCAGGGAGCTTTGCTAATGTAATTGCTCCTGCGCAATCGGCCGGCAGGCAATGGATGTTGCTACTCTCTGTCAGTTTAGACCGTGCTAGGAAATTACAAAGGACGTTTACGTCTGTCTGCTGGAGCTCAAACTTTCCAGTGTGATGCATGCGTACCTGTGAGAAAAATCACTTCATTCACGGTGCCACTGTCAACGTACAGGTTGTTATCCGATCGTCGCAAACACATTCCTGCCTCTGGTTTCATGGTTTCTTAAATCCATGAAATATGACTTTGTACGAATTCATATTATCTAACGATATTTGTGTCTTATGACTTGGCTTCGCTTTTTGTATGTTTATGTATATACTATTGATGATCAATTATGTTTTACGTTTTTAAAAGTCAGAGAGAAAATGTGGTTTAGAAAAGATCAGTATACATTTACGTTATTTATAACTGCTTAAATTGGAATTCATAGCTCTCATTTTTATCGTCATGTGCCGAAATAATTTGTGTTACTTACAAATCTGGTAATTTCTTCACCACAGTAAATGCGAAAACTCGATTCTGCCTTTGAAAGGCAGATTATCATTCAGGAACATTTTTGTCTTGAAATTATTAACGAAGTCTAGTGTTGTAAGAGGCGTCTGGTCTGGCCGTGTAATTTAAGGGTCAATTTGGTGACCTGCATTCTAAAGAGATGATGTACACCAGGGAGGGGGGGGGGGGGGTCTTTCACCAAGCTGTTCGTAAGCTACGAACGACTTTACCAACGATTGGTGATCCCTTCTTGTGCTAAATGCGATACCACACCTTGTTCCTGTTTGAACATATTGGGAGTTAATTTCCAACAATCCTACTAAAATTTTACATATCATGAGATTTTTTTCAGACATATTCTTGTTAACAACAAGAATTTTCCTTTTTAAACATCAGATTTGAACTTAAGCTGATGGGAATCAAAATCAATGAGAATGTGATTTAGCATAAGACGAGATCACCAGTCGTTCGTAAAGTCGTCCATAGCTTACGAACAGCTTGGTGAAACATCCCCCAGCAAAGTGCTCGCTAGTTGCCCTTTCACTGGCATTGGTGTGAGGGGCACGGTTGTGGGTCAGTGAAGGGTATAGCGGACTGACACCTCCAAACATTTATAATTGATACCTTCAGCCCATTTCTAGGCAATACTGTGAGCAGAAGGTTACTCCGCACTCTGTTCAATCACCCTATACCATTCATTCCACAACAAGGTAATGTTTCATCAAAAAGAAGCCCAAACCGTCAACTTATACACCAAGGCTGTTTTAGAATCATTTTCCTTTGTGCATCTTCTGTGCGATGCATGATTGAGCATGCATATGCATGATAGTTAAGCAGCTGATCAATATTCATGACTATAGTTGAAAGCAGCAATGTTTGACCCTGAGTTTGTGTTGAACTCCCTATCGCCGTTGATGGGCCTACACTCGTTAAATGTGCACTTTTGCAAGAAACAAACTTTAATGCCCCAGATAATGTATTTTCTTTAGAATCTGTTGACACTATTTAACTTATACATGCTGTAAAAAGATGTTAAGCGTTTTGGAAAAGTCAGTGGAATATGTATACATACCAGAGACAAATAATACTTTACAGATCTTGTTAGAAGTAGATAATTTGCAATCTAGATTTTCCTACCAATCAAAAGTTTAACAATAGAAAACATTTTATCTTCATTGTATTTCAAGATATCAATAATCAAACAAACATTTTTCTTGCTGTTTCTCCATTCAAAATACACACAATGATTAGAATTAAGGTTTTGTGAAACCATATAGCCAACTGTAAAAAGATAACGGTCCATTTGTTTAAATAAAATAATAAGACGTCGTTGTCTTTCTTTGGAATGAGGGTAATACAAAATGAAACCTGTTTATAAAAGGGGTGTTTATGAGCAGGTGGTCTTTTAATGCAGGTTTTAATCAGGAGCATAATGAAGCAGTAACAGAAAATGTGGTCTCTATAGGCAGGGGTCTTTCTGAAGCAGAATTAGCTCTATTATAGTCATATTTCATTGAAAAGTAACAGTAACATAATAGATTAGACTACTAGTAATTGAAATTTAAATCACACACCGCCTATACTAACGACGACATTCAGCTATACACCGGCAAAACGTCAAGGCCTGGTTTATTGCGTCTCAGCGCGGTCACAGCATACGAAAGTGTTCTTCCGGAAATTGCTCATTAATGCAATGCAATCTCTCTCTCTCTCTCTCTCTCTCTCTCTCTCTCTCTCTCTCTCTCTCTCTCTCTCTCTCTCTCTCTCTCTCTCTTTCTCTCTCTCTCTCTCTCTCTCTTTCTCTCTCTCTCTCTCGCGCTCTCTCTCTCTCTTTATGTGAACATAGTGACATTGCGTGTTATTGATTATTAGCCGTTATAAATACACATCAGACAATAATAAACAGGCGAGGGAAGCTCTTTCTATTCTCCCGTACTTTGATTTTGATCACCGTCCAATGAGATAGAAAATAGATAAAATGGGACATCGGGACTCAATAATGTTAAAAAGACTAGAATCTAGGACAGGGATGCTTTCCTCAATATACTGGCCGCAGAATTTAAAATGTTGAATTGACCACATCGATGGTAATATAAAATACAGCAAGCTGGAAATAGATTGCGGCGAGACGAGAGGGTTGAGAGATAGAAAGGGGATGGAAGGAGGAGGAAGGAGGGGGAGGGAGGAGGAGGAAGGGTGAGAAAGAAAGGGGAAAGAGAAAGAGAGTGATTTGGCGAGAGAATAAAATAGAAGAGGGAGAGATTAGGAGAGAGAGAGAGAGAGAGAGGGGAGAGAGGGGGAGAGAGATTGGAGGGAGAGAGAGACAGAGAGACAGAGAGACAGAGAGAGAGAGAGAGAGAGAGAGAGAGAGAGAGAGAGAGAGAGAGAGAGAGAGAAAGAGAGAGACAGACAGAGAGGGTCGTAAGAGAAGAAGGCATGATAAGGGGGGGGGGGGTGGACAACAGTGATGATAAGCATGATAATAACGATAAATTTCTTGACGAAGGGGAGGGCAAGAATGCTCAAAACTCACATATGATAGGCGTAGACAGACAGAGACAGACAGACAGACAGACATTGAAATCCATTTAAAAGGTGCTAAGCGTTTGTACGTGTTAATTCAGTTACGACGAGCTGGTTTGTCCCCATTAGATCTGTGTAAATCCTATGTTGCTTGAATCCGCTCAGTATTAGAATATGCCTGTGAAGTTTATCACTCTGGGCTGTTAAATGAAAAGAAAAACCTTTTAGAGACGAGCCAAAAAAGAGCTTTCAAAATAATCGCAGCACGGTGTCCTTTCATTGAAGCTCTTAAACTGATACGACATCTTTGTCAGAACGTCGTACTATAGCATGTGTGAAAAACTGTTTTCTGAAATGACATCGTAACTCACAAGCTGCACCATCTTCTTCCAACCCCAGGTTTATATCCATATTCACTCAGGAACCAAACAAAATCATATCCACCTACATGTAAGACAAACATACGTAAACACATTTTTGTGCCATGGTCCCTTTCCAATCTGTAGTTAAATACCAAAGAAGAAATTAAATCTGTCACTAATCTGGAGAAAGAGACAGATACAGAGATAGACAAAGACAGAGACAGACAGACAGAAAGAGACAGGCAGACAGACAGAGTCAGAGAGAAGAGACAGAGAGATAGACAGAGAGAAAGAGACATACAGACAGACAGACAGAGAGACAGAGAGACGGAGAGAGACAGAAAGACAGAGACATAGAGACGGAGACAGAGACAGAGACAGACAGAGACAGAGAGACAGATACAGGGAGAGACAGAAAGAGAGAAAGAGAGAGAGAGAGAGAGAGAGAGAGAGAGAGAGGTGGGAGAGAGAGGATGAGGCGGAAGTGAATTGACATGAATCTAGATCACGGCAGTGGTCAGGCAGCACTTTCTCCTGATACCTGCCACCCCTTATTAGCCGCAGCGTTCCAACCCTCTTCTCGATCATATCTCCATTTCCCGCGGAGGCACTTACATTCGACATGTTCCACCTAGATTCCACTCCTTCCTGGATATAGTGGGCATATTATGTGTTAAATTCAAGAATCTGGTCATATCATGTGTTCATCCTTACGAGAATTGGCGTCCATCAGTTTATATGAAATTGCTCTTCTCCATGACTTTTCCACTCGGTGGAGATAAAATCTTGTCCAACCATAGTTAAAGTGCTCCCACATTATCCTAAGGGGCTTCATCATGTTTTGTTTTTGTATTCATTGTCGCATAATTAGAATTATATCCCTCATTAATATATTCCAGTTCGTTGATTGGTTGAAAGGGTGTCACATGACCACAAATAGATGAACTATTTGGAGGAAGAGAGCTCAGAGGGAAGAAAAGTACTATTTCGTGACGTCAGAGGGAAAAAAAAGTACTATTTCGTGACGTCATGTCAAAAATAGTCTCTTTTTTCCCTCTGGACTATCGATATCCGGGCTATTAGTGATCGATACACTTTGCATCGATTCATCCCAGGTAAATGCGCGACACGCAAAATCTGCGCGATACATTTCTTTCCAGCTGCCATTTGACGCTATAGCGGAAAATTATTGGGCGCGCTGCCAGAACTCCCGCGGTGTTGCGGCCGAGGTGCAACTTGAATTTCGGTTGGTTTGCTCAAGCCGCAGGAAATAACAAAACATCTGAATCGGGCTCCTGCGTTCGGAGCTTAGAGCATGGGCACTGTATTACAAGGTCCATGGTAAGGATTAAATTAATGAGCAAAGAATATATTAATGAAGGGTATAAAACAAATATTTCATGATCTTTATTCGGGAACTTTGTGGAATCTATTGGTCCCCTCGGTGAAGTGGAGGGCGTGCGGTACCATTTTTCCTCGACCTGCGGTCTCGGGAAAATAGTACCCCACGCCCTCCACTTAACATCGGTGCAAATAGATTCCACAAGATCCCTCATGGTCATGAAATATTTGTATACTATTTTTATTTACAGTTCGTAACTTTTTTATGCCCGATCTTTCCTTCACAACGTCGCGTAATGCGTTTATACATTCATTGGTTCACCATGGGCCCGGGCTGAATCTCGCTGGCCAGCGATAGATTAAATTCGTATAAATGGAATTTGCCGATTTGATGATCGTACGGCCGGATCGGATGAATATTAATGATTACGCAAATGTACTAGCTGAGCATGACGCTGTATGTAGGTAATGGGTATATCTGCTAGTAAATCAGAAGAATGACTTTAAAAAAACCAGAAATGACATGAGTATGGAAAGGAAAAGAAAGAGGAGAAGAAGAAGAAGAAGAAGAAGAAGAAGAAGAAGAAGAAGAAGAAGAAGAAGAAGAAGAAGAAGAAGAAGAAGAAGAAGGAGAAAAAGAAGAAGAAGAAGAAGAAGAAGAAGAAGAAGGAGAAGAAGAAGAAAAAAAGATGCGGTTGATAAGAAACGAAGATGAAGAAGAAGAACGGCATGTAAGCAGACGAATATGAACGATAAACAAGGTACAAAATAGGACGAATATACCACGCCACTAAACAAGATGGGTCAAAGAAATGCCAGAATAAGAATGAAAACGTGAATATTCGCAAGAAAAAAAAGAAGGGGGAGGACAGAGGTCATGGAATAGATAAGAATAAGAACTAAAAGGGACAAATATCTTGGAGAATAAACAAGAGGCCAAATTGATGATGTTGACATTGTGTTTCTAGAAACGTTCTAGGGTGATTAAAGTTAGGATTCTTTTTTTTCCTTCTAAATTTAACATGAGAGATATTTTGTCAGTATAAGATATATCCATAATAATCAAGTTTAAGACGGGCAGTGAAATACAATGTACTAAGTGTCAACTACCATCGTTATTGTGGTATGTCATTCTCATCACAAGCCGACCAAACCTTTATAAATTCATTTCATCTAATGAATTAAAATCTATCTTCCTCTGATTCTATGGTTGAGTAATGATGATCACCCAAATTATATCTGAGTTATTGGCATAGTGATCCACCGTTTAATTGCCCATAAGCTAAGTCTTGTTGAAGTATATTGTAGATGTAATAATCTGGAACATAAATATATCAACATCAATTTTAACCATGAATCCCAATGACGTAGCATAATCCCCCAAATTACACAATTTATCATAATCATGATAATGGAGATGCGATGTTAGCGACCGTCCATCCGACGGCACCGCCGAAGTTGTCTGCCTCCAGATCCTCGGAAGATCCACTAGTAAAATGGAGGTACATTTCAGTAGGTACAGTTCAAACTAGACGGATTTTCAATAGTTATCGGGGTCTCGGTGCCATTAGGCATTTACCATATCATACGAAAATATCGATCTTTCAAGAAAAGAGTTTAACGGCTTTGTAACACGGTTAAACATAATGCTACGATTCTGTTTCTGTCAAAATTATTTTTCATATGATATGAAACATTTTGAAACTTAAGAAGAAAAAGAAAGCCCTCGAATCAAGGTAAAAAATCAAAATAACTACTGTGACAAAGACGTGCAACTGCCTTCACAGTGTCATTATCATGAAGAATTTGGTAGACCAGACCTTGTGGATTGACATGTGTGATCCATAGTATGCAATGTTATTCAATCAATTACTTCTAGTTCGAAACATGATGTTATTGTCATCCGAGTTGAAAGTCATCGCCCTTGTTAGCTTTGTCCCCTTTGAGTCGAGCGAGAGATACATCATGCAATCATGTATTGTCACAGCAGATAACAAACCTCTAGCTTACTCTTCTCCTTTTAACAAAGCTTAAAGGGCATATACTATACTGGGAAGACAAATAGCCTTCAAAAGTGTGATCATGGGCAATCTTCTTGCCAATGGCCTTAAATTCATGTATTGTCCATTTTAGAAACTTGCTGAAAGTTATTTACCTCAAATGATCCACATTTTGAAAAATTAGTGCTCAAACCACAAATCCTCAAAATGTTCGGCCCGAGCATTTGGAGGATTTGTGGTTTAATCACTAATAACTGCAAATGTGGATCATTTGATGGCAAATAACTTTCAGCAAGTTTCTAAAATGGAAAATACATGAATGCAATATGAAAGTAATATGATGACGATCGCAACTTCCACAATCTATGCATTTATATGATAAGACATGGATGTTAACATGTATATAACGAGGAGATGGGGGTCTTGGTATCATTATAGGACAATAGTCGTAGGCCTATTACTGTATATTGGCAACGCGACAGTGGTAGTGTACGTGACTCGTCACACCAACTAGGATTGTTGCCAGTGGGCGACTCTTCTTTCCCACTTTACAGGTGAGTTCACACGGAAGATATATACTGATGACGCTCGCCTCTTGTACGTTGACGCCAGTGATACGCCGCCGCGCAAAGCACATATTGAGTTACACATATTCATGTAGCACTTGTCGCCATCTGTCTAGATAGCAGTCAGTCACTTTCCTCGACATCCCGCGTACGAGACGATGGCAGTGTCATTCATGGCAACGATAGCGGCAAAGAATTTCTGTGCAAATGTGCCTAGAGGTATGTTCCTTTACACGGATCTCATGCGCTGCTATCGTTTGACATAATAACGACACTCACGTTCTGCAAGTCGTATGGTTCACCTCTTCAAGTGGAGCGGCAAATACAACAACGAGTGTCGTACTTTGCCGCGGTGTGAACGCATTGCACAGCGTCACCCTGCGGGCGGCGAGCCGCTGCAGTGATCTTCTGTGTGAACGAACCCGAGGAGTCGACCGCTTGATAAAAAGCTTGCGGTGTTTCTGATGCTATTTTCAGCGAGATTAATACCGATTTAACAGCCGAACAACAAACGATACCGATTATTATGATTATGCCGATGAGTCCACGCTGTAGGACCGCTTCATCAACATCACGGTCTGCCCTGTCTTGATACTTTGGCATGTTGTTTGTTGTGTGTTGCTCAAGTCTATTCAACAAACAGTTCCATGTCCAATTATGGAAAATGTGATTTGCTCATGTTAATGTGGAGATTTAGAAACCAATATATTTTACCTTTCCCCCGGGATACTTTATTGCAATGCACATAAACATTCTCCACGAAATATACAAGCATATCAAATACAGTCAACACATTTAATTTTCACCGTCTGTTTCATATGATAAAAGAGGGTTATTTTAAAGGTCAGATAGAACAAAATCCCAGTTGCTTTTACAAACATGTCATCATTCATTAGCAATCAGTTTAAATGTGCCTACAAATTCTATCATGTATGTTCGTATCATCTTCAAATTGAATTTATATTATCATGTGGCTACCAGCATGCTGCGTCCTATAATATAATACATCGACCCATACAGGAGGGCGTTTCATGAACGTTGTCAGCACTGACTAAATGGTCAGTGCTGACAACTTAAGTGACATCCTCGGTTTTTATTGGCTGAGAGGCACTAGCCTCTGACTGTTACTATGGTAACTGTCGGAGAAAGACAGCTTGTCAGACGAAAAATGCTCATGAAACGCCCTCCAGAAGTCACGGTTAATTTGTACAATCTGATTTCATATAGGTTTTTGTTTAACGGTCAGTTGAACAGGATCCTAAGTGCCGTTTCAAATATGCCACTATTTAGTTGGTTTAAATGTTCCTAAGTCCTTCCCTGTAAGTTTGAATTATCATCAGATTGAATCGATGTGATCGTGAGCGCGATGATAGGAAGCGACTTGCATGCTGTTTTTTTTTTTACTTCTCTCCTTCCCTTTCTCTCACTCTCTCCCTCTCTGTTCCGCTTTTTATTCTTCGTTTTGGTTTGGTTTGGTTTTATTTCCGTATGAAAAACACATAAAATTCAAACGTATACACTGATATTCAATTTACGGCTGGTTGCATATATATTCAGCAGTAACTATAATGTTACCGCTGGTCTTCCATGGGGCCAGTTACAGTGTGTATATATTATGTAGAATTCAAATGATTACGCATTTCTTATGAGTTCAGACATTTTATGGGTTTTATGGGTTTCCTTTTATAAGGCTAATATCAATCTTTGTTGACCCTTTTGATCATCAGTTTGCTTGTTTGTTCTAAATCTATAGTGACTTATGATTTTGTTATCCGATATTTCGTATGTTGTACGTATTGATGCTTTTCATGAAATAGTTTCTGATCATATAATAGTATCTGTTTGTTTTAAAAAGAATGAGGAATTATCTGAAAATATGTCACAATGTTGAATTGAACCCAGTCGGAAAACAGCAAAATGAATTTTTAAAGAGTGACTAGTTCCTAAAGAAATGAAAGGGCAGGATGAAGAACGAATAATAGAAGCGAGAAGTAAAAAGTTGGAAGATGGGAAAGAGACTTTAATATAGATTGGACTCGGACAGAGAAAAAAAAACGTAAAGGGAAGAGGACATAAATTCCGTATTCACCAAATTTCGAAGAAATTAAGTAATTGTACGTTCAATCCCTTACAAATTGAATTATGTCACATCAAATTAACTTGCACATCAAATGGATGTTGGCGAATATATTCTGATTTAAAGGATGACAGCAGATTGCCGTGTGTATTAATAGCCGTGGTCGGAGAGTGTGCGAACAAAAGTGCATTTATCCGCGATGCCGGAAGGTACATGAACTTCGCCATGAAAGAGACAAACGGATTGCTTGCCCTTTACATCACGATGTCTCGTTTTGGTGTCTGCAAATCAATGAATGGATATTGATGTTCAGTTATGTGATAGGAAGAGAGAGGTGTTCGTGCTTTCTTTGTTTAATTTCCGGTGAAGCATTAATAAAAGACCAGCCATAAATAAATAGACACGACATGGATTTAAAACCACGCGGCTTGTATACATATTATGCTGCAAAACGTTACTGCTGCTAGACAACATGGGAAAACACGTGTTATTTCTTTACTAGCATTGGAATTGGAAATCTTCCTATTGGTATAATGTTTGTATCTGGGTATCTTTCGTACTCTCTTTCTCTTTTCTCTCCCTCTCTCATTCGCATAACATATACGTATACTGTATATATAAATTCCCCTCCCCTTGTCCCCTCCCCTCCCACCCCACCCCCCCCTCTCTCTCTCTCTCTCTCTCTCTCTCTCTCTCTCTCTCTCTCTCTTTCACTCCCCGCCCTCTCTCTCTCGCTTGTAGAGACACACAGACTCTTATTAGTAATCACGACTTACCTATCGCAAACATGTTTTTAGCCTTGAGGAAAGTAGAAAATGTCTAGACCATAAGGATTTTTACACCTCTCTTTCTCCTTCTTTCCCTTTTCCCTGTTTCTTTATTTGCCTACATCACCAAGCATTTCTTCTTCTTCTTCGTTTTCTCCTCCTCATCCTTCTTCTTCTTCTTCTTCTTCTTCTTCTTCTTCTTCTTCTTCTTCTTCTTCTTCTTCCTCTCCTTCTTCTACTCCTTCTTCTTCTTCTACTTGTTCTTCCTTACCCTGCGGTTTTGTTACTTCTTATTTTCATCCTTCTTTTCTTCTCTTTCACCACATCTCTTTGCTTTCTCAGCTTCGCACATTTTTCATGTTTTTCTCAAAGAAATGTTCAGTCATCAGGACTTGCCTTTCTCAAGAAAATCGTCATGGCCTTGAGGGAGACAGTAAAAAGCCACTTGCGTTAACTAATTGCTCTCTTTACAGTCGCGAAGTCAAGTTGAGCGTCACTGCATCCACGTATCTATGTGATTTATCGTTATTTCTTGCAGTGCTGGCAAACGGAAATGTCATTACATAATTAATCGATCACGAGTGTGAAGCTAGGACAGAATAATTGAATTATCGAACGGTCTGTACATAATTTCCGCGACACTCTGGCATATTTCTTTAATATTTGGGCTCCGCACGTGATCGGGCTAGGAACGTTTGAGCTGGGCATTTCTACTGTGACGTTTTGATTCAACTGAAGGATGAAGTCAAGCATTATGATAGAATTGGATTACTAATTGAAAGAATAAAAAATAACTTAAATCAGCCATTGGACTCAATATAATACAGCAAGAATACAAACATCTGGCTATCTTTCGAATACCATGTGGCGAGGCCATATTCGTACTACTATTTTACAAATAACGTACTGTTTATGGTAAAATGAATATAAACACATATATGTGCATTATTCCTGACATCTATCATTTATCATGCACAGTGCTCCGCCGTATGTGCAGCATATTTAGTCAGTAAAAATTCTTCATTTGTGAGCTATTGTGCATAATGGCGTGAGTAAGATCATCCCCACACATGAGCAATTTCTGTTGTTAATAGCAACCGAATTATGCATCAGAAATTAATTGAGTAATATTCAAACCAGCAATACGTGACAAATGCAGTCTTGAAGACTACGGCCTTAAGTATTGCATTGGTAGTAATGCAATAAGCAGGAGAATTAGTGAGGTACTGTAACTAACTAACTTTATTTCGTAAATGTATACTTTGCTACCAAAATTTGACCAGATAATCGCGAATGTTTAGACATTTCCGCGTCACGTTACAAATGACTAGTTCCTATTTTCGACAAGTTTATGTTTTTTGCCGTTGTCTTATTGCTTGTTCGATTCTGTTCAAACTATTTCTCACTTTATTCCTCTTAGGTTCTACGTCTCTAATGAAGGCAGCTTTCCTGTGTTTGGGCTGTTTTTTTCTTCTTAATGTGCTATCTTCTAATAGGATCTCTGTCAAGAAGGCCACACGATACGCGATGCAGTCACAAGAATAAAACAAATATTAGTACCGCGTTTAACAGTAGTTGCAACAGCTATTCGTTACCCAAGTGAGTTATAGCCAATCCAATCTTCTGTAAACATGGTAAAGAAGCGTTATTTTGAACAAACATGATGAAATCAACATTGAAAAAAAAATTATCATCTTGTTTTTTTATAACAATTTCCACACAGGAGATGCATGGTATCAGCGTCATCAAAAGCAACAAAAAAACGACAGAATCAACAGCAATCTATGACCCCTTTTTCGAATCGTTGATTGCGCATTATGGATATCAATTGCACGAGGAACGAGGCGTTGCGATAATGTGCGCTTAAAAAATGAGGGTACACGTAATATCATTCCTTTTATGGCTTTGAAAGCAACCATACGGCACATCGAGGGAGAAAACAAGTCGTAACTGAGGGATATGACTCAATTATTGTGAGCAACAGATGTGGTTATGGAGAACCGCCTGGTCATTTAAATCTACATGTTTAATACGTGTATCAAATCTGTTTTGGTGTACCTATTCAGCTGATTTAGCGAACATAAAATCCACGCTTGTTAATCCACATTTTATGTCGCCTATCAAACGACCATCATTGCCAAGCCAGATGCGGGGTCGTATTTTGTGATATATGGAAAGATGATAACACATCCCACATAACTCGTCAAACGGATCATTTTTATATAATTTGTTAACAAAAAAAAAATGATCTATAGGCATGATAGGTAGTGCAGTCTACATGAAATATTGCAAGCGGTTAATTTATCTTCTCATTGCCGAAGAGTGGTTGCTTCATGCCCACGCCAGAAACCCTCAGAAAAGAGAATAGGCAACAATCTGCGGTTAACGTCAGTTAGAATTAGCGATTCCGGGAGTAAACGAATATTGTTCAAAACTTCTTTCACGCAGAAAGGAAAGGACAAATGCATAATAATAAAACGTGTGATGAAAGCTTTGAAATCCCATTAGAAACATGTTTGGTGACGCTATAGTGTCCTTCTTCGTATTTGTAGAATTACGTCTCCGTCTGCCTAACCTATTCTTCATCAGTCTCTATGTCCATGATGTCAGTGTCTCTCTAACCATCTGTCTCTCTCTTCTTTGTGTTTAAATCTCTACATATAATGTCTGTCTCGCTTTATCTGTCTCTACTTACCCCCCCCCCCTCTCTCTCTCTCTCTCTCTCTCTCTCTCTCTCTCTCTCTCTCTATCTATCTCTCTCCCTCCCTCTCTTTCTCTTTCTCTCTCTCTCTATATCTCTCTCTCCGTCTCACTATCAATCTACTTTACTTCTCCCTCATAACTGTCCCTCTCTCCTCATGCTCTCTCTCTCTCTCTCTCTCTCCCTCTCTCTCTCTCTCTCTCTCTCTCTCTCTCTCTCTCTCTCTCTCTCCTCCTACCCACTCCATCCCTCACACACACGCACGCTCTTTCCCCGTATCTTTCTCTGTTCCACCGCTCCTCCTCTCGCTCTATTATTGTTTTCTATCTTCTCTTCTCCGTTCTCAACTATCCGGACTATTTCAAACTGAAGGCTGTTGGTCGTTAGGTTGCATTGGCATAGACATAGACATAGCAAAGACATATGATCACCACCTATGAACAATCTCAGATATAGTTCAATCAGATCAGATAGATAAGAAGAGAGCGGAGGTACAAAAGAAAAGGGTACAGGAAACGACTCACGGATATACTTCGTCCTAATCCTGCCTGCACAAAATGCGCCACTCGTTTGATCAAGGTATTGCTAAGACGGTGTGCAGGGCGGAGGAATGCACCTCGAAGGAAGTAGGATGAATGACCCAAGAACGCCAATCAGTCTTACGCCAAAGGAAAGCCATTTCTCAACTACTGTAATTTCTCTCCTTCTTTCTCACCCCCCCCCCCCCATCTCTCTCTCTCCGTCTTCCTCTCTCACCTGTTCTCTCTCCCTCCCTCCCCCCCCCCTCTCTCTCTCTCGTTCTCTCTCTGTCTGTCTGTCTGTCTATCTCTCTCTCTCTCTGTCTGTCTCCCTCATCTCATCCACACCCTCTTTCCTCACGTTCACTCATCCCCCCCTCTCTCTCTCTCTCTCTCTCTCTCTCTCTCTCCAGCCCCGCCCCTTCTCTTTCTACCTCTTCCTTTCCCCTTAGCCCTTTCCTTCTTCGTCTCATCCTCCTCTTCCTCCTCCTCCTCCCTCTCCTTCTTCTTCTTTTTCTTCTTCTTCCTTTTCTTCTTCTTTTTCTTCTTCTTCTTCTTCTTCTTCTTCTTCTTCTTCCTTCTTCTTCTTCTTCTTCTTCTTCGTCTTCTTCTTCTTCCTCTTCTTCTTCTTCTTCTCCATCTCCGCCTCCTCCTTTTAATCCTCCCCATATCCCTTTCCTTCTTTTCTCCTTTCTGCCGGCAGCCATCTTCACCTGATTACTTCTTACCCAGTCCCACTGGTCACGGACTGATCGAAATGTCAAGGCGGCTGCCAATTTCGCAGAACAAGCCCCTTTCTTCCTTCCTTTTTTCTGTTTACATCTGATTCAGTCAAAAAGTGAAGTTTTCCTTTTATTTCTCATGCTTCTTCTGCTCCCGGTCACGTATTCCTGTAGCGTTGCTGTAGTTTAAACCGGTGTCCGTTGTAGTTGAAGCGAGTCAAGGACGTATTGTATGTCGACATGAATAGGACATTCTGTAAGCCAACCCATACAATCAATTCGTCACTCATTTCAACAAGCTCTCCAGTTTCTAACAGTGTTTGGCAAAGACGAAAACGGCAAATTATAAACTTAAGAAAAACTGAAAGACTCCCGAGTGTTACCAGTGGACAACGTGCAATATCAAACGCACTTTGAAGACATTTTCCAATAACGAAATGTTTCTTATCATATTCAATTGTAAAAATGTTCGGAGTTTTTGTATTTGACTCAAAATCATGCTTCATTGACTTGTTATGTAAGCAGCAAGTGAATATGGGTTATTTGTTGTCATTTCTTTCGACTTTGATATATGTTGGTGTTACAGTACTACTATATTAACAACTTGCTGGAACTAGATCGAGTATTTTCAGGAGAAATTGTGAATTCTTCTCCAATTTGGACGTAATGCCGTCACATTAAGTATGACAAAGTTTGTGTTATTTACTCAATTCTTGCTGCATCATATATTGTTTAAAATGTCTCTGCTTATTTGACCAAAACTGTGGTAAAAAAATTAACATGCACGTTTTATGTTGAGGTGAATAGTAAGACACCTGGGATACAACGGCCATAATAATATACAGCACAGGAAAGCAGTACAGAATTACACCGTGTACGTCCAAAATAAAAGAATATGTATATATATATGAAAAAGAAAGATTTTCCGGAGATGTTATTTCTTTGTTCTATGGGATTTAGGCTGAGATAAGACATGTACCTGAAGAATGATATGATGTGTTTCAGAGCATGGCTAACCAAACGACCCTCCTTCCCGCTGCCGCAGGGAAGAACGGGCACTATGCATGAAATCCGCTGGGGGTCGAGGGGAGTTCCCTGACCACTGACCCCCGAATGCAAATGTTCAACTCGCCTCCTGAACGCTGGTGGCAAAACGCGTGTTGCATTCGTTAGCAGTTTTGGGACAAGCTTTATACAACATTATTCATACATCCAGTATGCGCTAGTCCCGAGTGTGTGTCCGAATGTGAATATGTGTATGCAGGCGCGCTGGAACCCTTCAAGATTATTGTTTTTTTGACGGGGGGACAAATTTTACAGGAGCCCTCATTTAATTATTCAAAATATGTATTTTGACGCCCCCCCCCCCCTTCTTCCGGCCTCAGCCCCTATTTCATACACATACGCACACATACACGACATTCGCGCCCCATTTCTTGCACGCTCTTTCTGTTTGCAAGAGGCAAACTTAGGAATTACATTTTGTAATCAAAGTTTGTCCATGTAGATTGAGGGCTAACACATACTTCTAATCATTATAGTTGTATTTGTTCTTCTTCAACGCACACACGCACACACATACACACACACACACACACACACACACACACACACACACACACACACACAAACTTACACTTACATAAACACACACAGACGTGATTGGTTTGCACATGGACCAACTGATTTGATGCATCTCCAGATATGACATGCAATGTGCTTCAAAAATAAGGAGCCTACCAACAGTTAAACACACAGAATACACAATGACACAGAGAGATAGTCGTATGTAAATTTATATCTTTTTTTAGTCACATACAATAAGCAGCAGAAAGATAGTTTGGTACATGAAGTATACACTGTTCAATGACTGTAAAAATACCTTTATGCAACGATAATTCTCCGTTTCCCATGGAATGGCAGGCTTTTACAAAGCAGTATTCCAAACATTGTGGCTATATGTACCGGAACAGGATACTCAAGAAGACGTCACCACCTAATGTCGTTTTAGCACTCTAAAACCAGACGTTATCATATCACATCTTCAATACAGTATATTGCGAAAAAGTCGCACCACAGAACAAATTAATTGCATAATACATGGTAAGGCCTAAATGTTACACACTTAGTATTATGTACATGCTGGAAAAAACACAAGAGTACTATAATTTTTCACAGTGATTTTTATCATGTTAAAAATTCTTGCTATATACAAATATTTCTGACAAAAATCTTGTTTCCTCAGGGTACCTCATTACGCAATACATATTAGCACGGCATCCACCATAAAATCATCACAATTCTACTCATATTCTACTTACATCAATACTATCAATAATGTACACATTTCAGAAATTTTTCCCCTTCTTATAAAGCAGTATATTTGAGACATATTGTTTCCCAAATAACTTTTCAGTAGAAGATTCAACACCACTCGGTAAACTCTGTACAAACAAGCATGTCTACTTAACACAGTACTTGGGTTCATTATTTAGCATTGACCTGGGGGGGGGGGGGAGGGGGGGGGCAGAAAGGAGATGGGCCCTTTGATGAATCTTGAGTGTTGAGGGCACCTGGGGGCCCAACATGTAACAAAACAGTCACATGACCTTGTTCTTAGGGCTCCCTCTGGATGTATGAAACCTGATAACACAGAATCAACAAATATTGGCATGGATTGCAAATGGAATAATATAGACAAGTATCAGCGTGATACACAAAACATTACAAATACGGTAGAATAGATCATTTAAAATACAACATTGTTTGATAATATCACAAACATTGAAATATTCAGAATATCTTTCATATCATTAAGTATAATGATGACATCGCCACTGCATCTAAATAACAAAAAAATTTACATTTGAGTAGCTTTCCCAGAGAAAAGTTGCCCTACTGTCACATAAGGTAGCAACTGACAAATCAGTAAAATCTTAATAACTGATGTTCCAGATTGTACTCTGGGGAGGAAAATACCATCATATCAAATCAACCCACTTTGAGATATGATATTGCATTAAAGCCAATGCAAATGGCTA
The DNA here is from genome assembly GCA_963669155.1 of Arbacia lixula. NCBI lineage: Eukaryota > Metazoa > Echinodermata > Echinoidea > Arbacioida > Arbaciidae > Arbacia > Arbacia lixula. The sequence continues at coordinate 2,001,989 of OZ022578.1, read as the reverse complement.
ACATATTTTGCTCCTTTACAATAAATGACACTTTGCACCTTGTGCAGTAGCTTCCTTTTGTCACTGAGTAATAGCACAGTGCCTTCAAATAATGTAAAGTGCACAGTCAACTTCTTATGGCGTTCTGTCCCCATAGGCATGCATGTATGACACTGGATGCCCATGTGTCTATGTCTACAGTTATATTACTTTTCTTTTCTTTGTTCAATAGTTCTCACTTTGTTCCATTTTTTTTTCACTCTAGAGGCAATGTCAGAATACATTCTAAGTAATGATCTGAAAATATTTTGCCTCTACATTCTGGGGGAGGTGGGGGGGGGGGGGGGGGGGGTGTAATCTTGTATGGGAGTACTGTTCTAGGACTGGCAGCAGACTTCCAAGCTTGCAATCCCCATTTCAAGTTTTCTACATAGACATGTTCAATATTACTTCTGTTCAATTCAATTTCATCAACCTAATTAAATTTCATGCTTTTTGTTGATCCAGCAAAATAAAACTCATCAAAATCTGCGACACCAACATAAATTTTGAGTCGGAATACTGTATATCCATTGATATAGACAGAACCTGCCCAGTTGCCAATTTAGGGAGTTTCAAAGTTATACAGAGAAATCTGATCAAATCACATATCACTGCTCAATGGCAATGCAGTTTAGAGGCATGTTATCCATATTATGTGGCACCCACTTATGAACTGATTACACAACAATAACTATGAATTACAGTTAACACATTGGAACCTATTAAAATACCTATACCCAAAGATGAAGTATATAAAGTGTCATGCATAACGGAAGATGAAATCTTGTTTGAAACTTACTGAGCAGTACATTATACATAGCAATATATATACACACATATTCATGTTACTAGTCGCTCTGTTTTTGTGATTATCAACACAAATGTACAGAATGGAGTTGGACAGAATGCTTACATGAAAATGATAAAATAGTTTGGTATTTTGATGGAAAAGTGAAAAATAAAAGGTGAGCATATGAAATGATAATTTTTTTAATACTACATACAAACATTTACAAGTAAAAAACATGGTCAAGAACCACTTGCAAATTGTGGACAAGATTTCATCACTGCACCTTTTCCATTGTGCACAGTAGGTATCTCCATCAGCAACATAGTATTTACTGTCTACTTGTTTCTTCATTAAAGATCAATTTTCAAGAAACCAAAAATTTGTTCAACATTTTCATCAACATTTAATTTGTCCATCAGAAAACTGAAGGACATTTGTTCAGTATCATGATCTGAAACCTATGTCAAAAATTGGGAAAATGACATGTGAATGTAGTTTTTCCTGGAAACAACAAACATCTAAGCATACAATACATACATGTAGGATGTGTCAGTGCTTTCTAGTTCAGTGGTGTTTCTGAAATAGTATGATATTGATGTCATCAAAGTGGGTAAACAATGCAAAACAATTACAGTCAAACCTGTATAAAATGACCACTCAAGGGAAACAAGGAAAGTGGTCTAAATGTGCAGGTGGTCTTTATGTCCAGGTTGGTAGCCAATCTGGATGTTGGACCACACCTAGGCCCTGTTGCATAAAACTTACCATTGATAGCAACTTTGCTTTCAATGACAACTTATATGGAAACCTTGAATTTGGTTGGCTGTTGAGCAGTGTTACCATGGTAGTTACCATCGATGGCAGAGCTAGGACTACCATTAATGGTAAGTTTTATGCAACGGGGCCCTGGACTACATGTAGATTTGCCTGAGCAAACTTACCTTGTTTACATGCATAGTGGGTCTCATACAGTGAAAACCTATGTAACTAACCCCATTTATGTGATTTCACTAGCACCCATTATTTTTTATGTACATTATTGTAAAGCCACATGTTAATTTCAAATGCTGTTAAATTGCCTCTTCCACATTATGCTTGACTTGACTGAAATGCTAAAAAATACTGTTTCTCATTTCTTTGGCATCCATATTATTCTTTGTGGATTTTTTTTTTAAAACGGAGTATTCAGGTGAAGAAAAGATTACTACAGGAACTCATTTTAATTTAACATATGGCAGGTCAATAATGATGTAAATGGAAACTTTGCTATGTCTTTGTGAATAAATGAACATTTAAGAATGAACAAAAAACAAATGAATGACGAATTAATTTGTGAATGGCATACCATAACAGGGGTGTACACAAACTGGGCCAAACTAATAAGTTTGGTCAACAAACTCCTAAAATTGAGGTAATTTGCAAGAGACCATGCAGTCCATACAGCCTCTATGGTGTCCTGCAAGAGAATGCTTTACTTTTTTTCCCCCACACTAAATGACCTCTATATAATTTACGTGTACATGTACCTACCACTAGAGCAAAAGTACAAAAATGGGACTTGCAGATATCATATGATGCAATTTTCTCTTTTCACCTATGAATATTCATTTTATCTAAAAGTATGCCCACAAAACCAACTAAAGCTCTACCACAGATAAAGTAAACAACATCTGTTTGAGAAGTTCACAAAGTCCAAAGCATCTTATTTCATTCTAAGGAAGTTCATGCGCGTGCTGACATAAGGTTTGACGGTTCAGCCCTGGATGGCTTGGAGAACGCAGTGCGCTATAGTATCCTTCCATTGCAAGGCATAGGGGTGCACGGCTCTCGAGTTACTTCAAAAATAACCTGCAGTGCGCGCCGACATCTGATGCTTCGTTAGCAGAGATTTGTATCGCATATCAAGTACAGTACTTCCTGTCAGCCTGTCAACAGTTCCCACAAACAATTCAACTCACCAGGGTGGAGGCACAAAATCATCAAAGACTCAACCACAATACATGTTTTTTAACACTGGGTTTGTCATGAAAAACCACCCACAGGTTGTTTCACAAAGCTGTTCATTAGCTACGTGACCTATTCTTGCGCTTAATGAGATGCCCTAATTAGTTCATGTTTCAACATAGTGGGAGTTAACATAGTGGGAGTTAATTTCAAATCCTAATTAAATGTGTATTCAGATGCTTGTTAACATCAAGAATTTGAATTTTCAAAGATAATAGTTCATGTTAAGCTGATGGGAATCAAAGTCCTTGAGAATCTGCTTTAAATGTATCATCAGATCAGGTCACCAGTTGTGCGTAAAGTCATTTTTAGCTTACGAACAGCTTGGTGAAACACCCCCTTGGATCCACTCTATATGTTCTTCTGTGTTAACTCTTTGTACATCCCTGTTGCATTTTGCCACAAGTAATACAAACACATACAATAAACAGCATTTAGTCTGGGAAACAAAGAGTTAAGTTACACAACTCAACAATTAATAAGAAGCTGAGCATAATGTATGCTATTACATCAAATGTATGGGACTATACAGCAAGACACACCTTTGGATGGTGTACATATTCAAATTTGCAGGGTTCTCAAATGATATTACAAGATAAGATCAAATATGACTTAGGCCTTGAGACACCCATCCCTATTTATAAAACACATTGTATCATATCTATCATTATGCCATGTGGAAGTCTAATTTTGACAATGATTTTGTTAAAGCTACCTGCATCGTTTTCTTGTACCATTACAGGTATTTTGCATGAGATTGGTTCAAGTATTAATAACTATATGTATACAATTTTAAAATATCAAATGTTAAAATATCTGTTGTAACTTATATTATACCATCTTATAGAGTATTCTAATGACATTAAATGCTAGTAATACAGGCTTTATAGCTACATGTGTACATTAACTCACGTGGGAAGATGTTTTGAATACTTCTTTTGGGGGTAGCTCATAATAAAAACAACAGCATGGACACATATGAGGCAGTTCTCTTCTACCTGCATGTCTCTCTTTCTCTCTCTCTCTCTCTCTCACTCTCTCTCACTCTCTCTCTCTCTCTCTCTCTCTCTCTCTCTCTCTCTCTCTCTCTTTCTCTCTCCCTCCCTCTCTTTCTCTCTCTATATATACAATATATGCAAACATTTACATGTAAGCAATTTAACTGAATTGATCTCTTAAAGAACATTCATTTTTTTTTCCATTTGACAAGAACGTCTATTATCATACGTAAGCAACTATGATCTGTTTATAAACAATTATAGTTGAAATACACATATAAAGGGCTGAGCTTAATACACCTGTTGCACATCACCATTTTAAGTCATACTGTAGATTTCTTCAATCAATATTCATGGCTGTGATGTAGATATGTAAAGGGCAGGGTTTAAATGGGCATACTCACCCTCTGTTCCAATGTTACGCATGTAAATGAATTCTTCATTCATTATTGTTCACGGCTTTTATGTAACACAGTATATACAGCATAAGTCTTTCCTGCAAATGATGTATACATAATCCTTTTCCACTGTACTGTCATACATGTACACATGCAATTTTCATTTCATCATTGTTCATTGCATTGCGGTGTACATGAATGTATACAAAGAGAATGTCTGAGAGTCTTTTTCCTACCGCAGGGAGCACTCTTACGTGTTGAACTTCCTAATGACTGGAGTCTTGAGGTGAACCGCGCTGCCAGCTGAGATGATGGGCAGGCGGTTATTCCGGTGGTAGTTAATCAGGTGGCTCACACTGTCAAACTCCTTGTCCTTGGTCCGCACCTGCAACAACAAATCAGCAGAATCAGCCGGGGTGAGATTGGAGGTAAATAGGGTTGTTTGGGGATGGTGGTTTATAGAGACAGGGGATTGGAAAAGTGACGCTTTCACACATGCTAAAATAAAGGTTAGGAGCTTCGATAGTTTCACAATCAAAGTACATTATTGAGTGTGCTTATACTCATTAGTTATTAGGATATGATACACACATGATCTGCAAACTTTAAATGTTAATATGCAGAACTGTATATCCCCCTCCCTCCATCCATCCATTTATCCCTCCCTCCCTCCCTCCATCCATGCATCCATGCATCCACCAACCCATCCATCCATCCATCCCCCCCCCCCCCCCATTCCCCCCACACATACCCCCATCATGACTTACCTTTCCTTGAGGGTCTACAAGCAGTAAGTGCTTTGGGACCCCATTCTGCATGCCACTCAGCACATACTGGTCCTTGGCCGTGGTGCTCTCACGCACCAGGAAGTCTCCGTCGTTGCTCAGCAGCGGCTCGCCTTCCTTGCGGCTCATGGGCCCATGGAACCACTCCTCATTGTAGAGCGAGTTAGCTGGCATTGCAGCGGCACTGGCACCCTGGGTAGCGCCCTCGTTGTCCAGGCCCATGACAGCGGTGGGGTTGGAGGGTTGCTTAGCTGCCTCAGGGTTAAAGGGCTCTGTGGGACAGCAGGTATAGGGAGAGTGAAGAGAGCAACACAAATTAGAGCAAATTAGAAAAGGTTTGCAAAAATGAGTGGGGGGGGGGGGCAAAGATTTACTATGGGGATGTGACAGAATATACCCAGGCAATGTATCCTCAAATGCTACAATCAATAAGGACTAGTAGATGATTTTGTGTTAAGCTTTATTGCAATCTGCAGAGAGACCTAAACCATTAACCTGTTTGAAGTGGGTTATGACTACTGAAGCTCAAATTTAATTCTTCTTTTTCTATCTCACCCAGCCTGTACAATGTCATACTGCTTTTGAACTTCTTTGCCTTGAAATCACATCAAGAAATTCAATCCATATACATACACATAGATAAATATATACATGTGCATAAATAAATAGATATATTAATAGACAAAGTATCAATAGATAGATAAATTGACAGATAAACATGTAGTACATTCTGACAAAATTTAATAAAGACATGCAAATAATGATACTGTGCCCATCTACAGGTACAAGTAACATGCAAGCTTTTAATGGTGAGGTACATATAAGTACGCTGTAGAAATGTTAGATATGGCATTTGGCTCTGACACTTAATGTTCAGATTTAAGCTTTCTATACTAATGTAAGCTGAAAATGGTGACAAGTATGTATATAGGGCAGATATGCTACATAGGGTATCTGGCTCTTTCATACTAATGTAAGGCAAATAATGGTGACATGTAGATATAGAGCAAAAATGCAAGATAAAGTATCTACTTCAAATCAAACACTAATGTTAGATAAGCTGAAAAATGTGACATAATACGCACGAAGGCAAAAGTGTTAGCGCATGTATTTGCTCTCACACTCGATGTTAGAGAGGCTGATAATGGTGATAAAAATGCATGAAGGGCAAAGATGTTCAATATGAAAAAACGTAGCTCTAATACCATGTGACCACTCTGCATTTTGCGCCAGGGAAACACATTCAATCCTAAAAGGTGTCTTTTATCTCGCGCAGCGGAAGCTGTAGTAGCCTCATTCACGGATTCATTTCAAGCGTCAAGGTGATCAAAACAACACGGTTTCCTCAAAACGCAGAAGGAAGTCGGCGAGAAATCTCACAGATTTTGTGATGCAATGCATAGGCTGGCCCCAAGCCAAGCAGGCATTAGAGAGCTGCTCTCATTCTTTCTCTCCATCTACCTTAATAGAGCTCTCCCTGTCATCGCAATACAACTCAAGGGGCTGGAAGAGGACACTAAAGACTGTGCCATGTTTTGAGTAAGAGCTCCACACCGAAACCGTCTAATCCAAGTTGATTCCCCGTCTTGACGCAAGCTTGCAGACAAGCCAGGGTATATTGTAGTCCAGCTGAGCACCTTGAAAGGAGCGCTGCATCCGTTTCTCGATAATTCTGGCTAGCCGTCTGTTGTTTGGCGGCTTTCTGTTTAGCATTCTGAGGATGGGATTCCGATAAAACGGTGCACGGAGCTGGGGTGTACCTGAAGGGGCTGTTTATCATCACTCACTGACTCGCGTCATCAATCAATATTGCTGAGAAGGCGGACCTTTCACTGACTAGACTTCTACTTATATCTTCCTTCAAACTGGTAGTTTCCACTCACCTCGAGGTAGCCTGCGATCAAGACCTCTTGGCCAGCTCTACGAAATGGCTGCTGAAAAGAGACTATCCAGCAAACTGTAGAACCCTGGGGTCCTTTGCTACCTTGATCTCAATTTCTTATATCAACCATTGATTTTCTGTAACAATTAAATAGAGAAGGGCATGCAAATACCGTAGCAAACACGTGGTATATGTGCTAATAACTCAACACCTCCGCACTCCAAACTAGATTATTATGCACATCAGCACATGTAATGCTGTCAACGTGTTGCTCTAGATAACTGTGATGACATTGGTCTCAATAAATAATTCCTTTAGGGCCCTTTCAAAAACAAAACAGGCCAGGCAATTGGTTAGTCTTATTCCATCAGTTGTTATGTCATGATAGCTGTAAGTTATCTTAATGAAAGGCTTTAGAATTTATATAGCTCAAAGTAAACATTTGCTCTGAAATTATTACAACAGGTTACATTAAAGGAAAGGGTGTTTTTTTTTCATATTCATTTAAATGAATCAGGGAAGCAACACGGTGTAATAAATCATCCAAAACTCCTGTCAGAACTGATCACTAGCCCAGAAATCTTGCACTTGCCAACCTGGGTCTTTCATGAGACATATATTTTAACACATATTTTAAAACAAATGAGGATAATACTTAAGTGACAGTCTGACAAAAGGAAATAAAAAGTGATCAGGAGAACGTTCTGCTGTTCAACGTTGTAATCACTAGCACTCAAATATAGCACTGCCAACTCAAGTCTCAAAATGGAATATGTTTTAAAAGCAATTTGTAGAAAATCTCATGAAAAGAACTCAAAGGTTAATGCGCTTTCTAATAAAGATAAAGCAAAGTGTGCTGTACAGATACCTAGAGTTGTCATCATCATCATGTTCATATACAGTGTGTATTACAGCAGTGTGTATTACAGTGTATTACAGTGTATTGCAGTGTGTACTTTATCAAGACAGTGCCCAGTACATCACAACAAGCAATTTCAGGGCTAGTACAATGAAACCTGGATAGAAAGGCTGTTTAATTAAGACAAGAAATGTGTTTTTTATGTGCAGGTTGCCATGAGAAACATTGCTCTGAAGATACACAAAAGTGTTCTGTGTATGCAAGTGGTTGATAAAGCGGGCTTCACTGTACTATTCAGCCCTACTTTGACAAAAGGAAGCAAATAACAAAAGACAATGTTCTTTGACTTGATCAAAATGTATCAGTCACTTTGCATTGGCACCAGTTCAACACCACATCATGTTAGATTGAATATCTAGCAGCAAGACATTTCTTCTCCAAATTTTGCTGTATGTACGGAATGCTGGGTACAATTTTTGAGTACCAATAACGGAAATTTGAGTGATTTGCCACTTGCTTCCTTTTGTCAAAGAAGTGCAGTACCGATTCTCCAAATATACAATTCATGTTCATTTCATAAGATTGGTACAAAGAAAGTTAACCCTCTCATTATCGTGGGCTCATTCACTGTGTTTTACACCAATGGTCTCTTCATGCCTTGGTACAAAGAGAGTTAATAGGAGACAAATTAGCAATGTCCTGTCATATTAGTTTACAGCCAGTTTAATGTCTCAGCTCCCATGCGAGACATGATAATGCTCTGCAAATGGCCACGACTGTCCCGTGCAGAGACACGTAATTGTATCAGGGTACATGAATGTTCTTGTGTGCACCGTCGTCGCCATGCCTGACGGCCCCGAATAATGCAACCATCTGATTGTTATTCAATCTCAACCTGATTGGTATTTAATCTGCCAACAGTGCGTACAGGTGTCCATTCGATGGCGTTGAATTTCCCCGATCACCTGGAATTCCTCAAGGTCTTTAGCGGCATAATCCCACATTTATAGACAGACCTGTCTGCTTTTCTCGGCATACACGCCATGGGCCAGGGCTCTTGTTTCTATCAAACTATCCTTCCTTCCCTCCTCTCTGTCTACCCCTCTCTTCTATCATTGTTTCTCCCTCTCAGCTTTCTCTCAATCCCTTATCTTTGTATTACTTTCTCTCTTGCCGTTTCTCTTCTTCCTACTCTCCATCTGCTGCACTCTTACTCTTTCTCTCTCTCTCCCTCTCTCTCTCTCTCTTACTCTCATTCTCACTCTCTGTGTCTCTCTTTGTCTCTGTGTGTGTGTTTCTCTCTCTCTCTCTTCTATCCTGCTTCTTCCTTTCAGCTTTCTCTCAATCCCTTATCTTTCTATTATTTTCTCTCTTGCCGTTTCTCTTCCTCTCACTCTCCATCTGCTGCACTCTTACTCTCTCTCTCTCTCTCACTCTCTCTCTCTCTCTCACTCTCTCTCTCTCTCTCTCACTCTCACTCTCTCTCTCTCTCTCTCTCTTACTCCCTCTCTCTCACTCTCTCTCTCTCTCACTCTCACTCTCACTCTCTCTGTCTCTCTTCGTCTCTGTCTGTATGTGTGTGTGTCTCTCTCTCTCTCTTCTATCACTGCTTCTTCCTTTCAGCTTTCTCTTAATCCCTTATCTTTCTATTATTTTCTCTCTTGCCGCTTCTCTTCTTCCCACTCTCCATTTGCTGCACTCTTTCTCTCACTCTTTGGTAGCAGGGTAGTTCTTTCACAAAGCTAGTCTTAAAAATTGGCATGGATCAGCAGTATACCGCAACAAAAACACATCTAAAATCTGAGTCATAGCTTCACAAACATTTCGTTCCTTCTATCCAAATCCATCCATGTTTATAATGCCCTGTGTTGAAGTGACCATAGTCTATGTTAATATACTGCATTGCAGCAGTCAGTGGTCTCTAAGCTACACACAAACTGTGGAGGTTTGGATATCCTGTCCAAATCCTTCTTAAAACCTAGCAATCGTTATAATTCCACTCAGAGTCAGTTTCCAATTTACAAATGAGTACCTTGTAAGGGAAGCTCTTAAGCAGCATTTTCTTCCATTTTCCGTGGATTAACACAGTTACATTTTTTGACCTGCGATAGGGCTACCCTAACTTTCAGCTCTAACTCTCTTTTTCTCTCCCTTCCAGATTACGCCCCGCCCCCCCCCCCTTATTTTGACCCTCTCGACAATGCCACACTGAGCCATATCCTTAGGACTTAGATATGGATAGAGAAAGAAAGATATAGGAGGAAGAGGGACTAACAAATATATACATATATAAATAAATTTAAAAGGGTTTCATAATTTCATATATATGTAACTTATAATATATAACTAACTTATACATTATTATTTACTTTTTTGCAGGGTGAGGTTAGACAGGCACAACCTTATGAGACATGCCAGCAGATACAAACAGACAGCCTCAAAGAAAAGCAGTAAAAAGAGAATACCAGACTTTTATAATGGAGAGAGAGAAAGACAGAAAGACAGAGGCAATTCAATAGACAGGCAAAACAGGCTATAACTACACATTTTTATGTACTGTATATGCTTATCTGGTTTTTTTTTTTTAAGGGGAAGGGGGTTAGACAGATACAACCCGATAGAGACAAACCGACACAGACAGAGAGACAGCCCCAAAGACAAAGCGGTACAGACTACCAGACATCTTGCCAGACGGAGAAGACAGAGACACAGCACACGAAGAGACAGACGTCAACAACAAAGGTCGTCAAACCTTGACCTACCCATATCGAAGGGGTCCGCCACATGCTCCCCACCATTCCTAGCGACCCTCTGTGGCTCACCTTCCAAATTCAGAGGGTGGTTGGGCAGGGAGGCATTGTACGTGCCCTCCCCCATCTTCCGGTCGGTAAACTTCGGGCTCTGGGGGTTGTCGTAGTTCGCTGACACCGGTCGCTGGTCATACTGCATCATGCTTCCAACTGTAACGAGCATAATAAAGAGAAAGTGAATGAGGAATGGGGTATGAAGTCCTTTTTGGCCATGGTGCATATCAGTTTTCAATTATTGTTACTTACCATCATTGGTAACTACCATGGCAATAGCCAATGAGCTCTCGTTATTGCGCCTGTTGCCATAGTAGTTACCACTGACGGTAAGTTACAATAATTGAAAACCTATATGCAACATAGCCCTGGGCCTGCCAACCTTCAGCTGGATGTACTACTGGTGCAGCCAACTTGAGAAAGTGGCTTGCTAGGAGAGTTCCTTAACCCTCATTGTGGTGGGTAACTTGTTATGCTACAAACATGCAGTGTACTGGTGCAAACATACAATGGAGTTAGGATACCTGGCTTAAGTCTCATTACCATTGGCATGCATATGTGTGGTAAACTAATAGGGTTTTTCATGGCCCAGTAATGTAAGGGTTTACCTCTGGATTGCCATCTACAAAGCTGAACACTACTTGACTCAAGTTGCCAAGCAGCAAAATACTAAGCGCATACACATAGCAGTCATGCTCTGTGGTTTCATTGTCCTACAGCAATCAAACTGTACAATGTATATCGAATGCCAAATTCACATGCAAGACATCAGCCTATAAACCCATTCTGAACCAAGTACCACACATATGGCTAGGACTTATGCATTAAATAATAATATATGCTAAAAGAATAGTCACCATATATTTCTGAACAAGATTAATCCATTTTTGTCATTTTTGTATACCTTTTGTCGTGATTT
>OZ022578.1:1915529-1985529 GCA_963669155.1 Arbacia lixula | reverse complement strand
AATCTCTAATGTTAAGATTGAGTTGGCACAAAGGACAGAAATGCAATTCATGCTTCGAGCAACTTGGAGGCTGATTTCTATAGGGACACAAAAAGCAGGCCTCTCCTTCGTCCTTTCCCTTATTTTTTACCTTATAAGCGTCTTTTGTTCACTTTTGTTTCTGCCTGCTTACTGCTGCCTTCCGTTCCATTCTGATCTGCTGTGTACAATCAATTTCAATTCCAAATGTCCCCCACTCAACCCCCGCGCAGAGTGGGGAAGGAGTAAGGAGGAAACTGTGGCATAACACTCCTTCCTTCCATGGCTCTAGGTATTTACTTTGAATGAAAGCACTGCTGTAATGAATCAAGTGGCTGCCTCTTTCACACGCGTTAATAGCATAGTATGGAAACATGACCACTAATCCCCTATCCTGTTAGTGTCACTGACAAAATGTATGTGCATATTAGTCTAAAAACGTGTGGGTGGTCAATCATATTGAAGCAAAATACAACTTTCGCCCAATATTTGCTCACCGTCATAACACATTTACAATGTATATCAAATATTCTAATCTGATACATGTAGGTGCACAAGTAATTTTTGACAGTTAATTTATTCCCGATGTAAATAGATGGTGAGATTTCACACTGTAAGATTTCCTCTCTTTTTGAGCCCATGGCATGCATGTACACGCACATATGCACAAATAACATACAAATCCTACTGAACACGCTTTTGTCTGGTATCGGGTGCATTTGATGGAGGGAATTCCGATTCCATGCATAGTTTCAAATAAGTATGAAAGAGGCTATGAAGAATGAAAGTGGGAGACAACGAGTATATTGAGAATGCCACAATCGTTCATGTCTTTTCCCAGTTGTACTATTTTTCTATCAACGGTTCACAGAGGGAGGACCTTAAGAGAAATAGCATTAATCTTCTATTTTTGACAGATGCTGTTTTGCTACATCACTCACGATAATTGAAAAGTGTTCACTGGGAAAACTGGTCTCGCAATGGGGCTTTTGAAAGAACAATTTCCAGGGCCCATTTGCTTAATGTCTCCACAATACCATTTCCCATTTCTTAGATGAAACAAAAGAATAAATAAAGTTTGTGTTACTATTTAGACTTTTTATTTAGCTAGAGCATTAACCCCAACAAATACAAGCTACATCACATAAAACTACCACTTACTTTCTATAAAAGCTGCATGACATATTACTTTCTTGATATCTACCCTGATTGTTCTGATTTACACAGATTGCGATGTGTGTGTGTGTGTGTGTGTGTGTGTGTGTGTGTGTGTGTGTGTGTGTGTGTATTTTCACTTTGCTATCTTATGTTTGCAATGATACTATCTCATGTTAAGACCCAACAAGTGTCCCATTTCATAAAATTAGCATCTTAAACATTTACTGCAAAACTGTTGTAATCTACAAACCCACAGCAAACATTCAACACATTTCCATACAAATTATAGTGGGCCTGTTACTCTCACGACAAAACAGGTTTAATGTGACAGGGTCCCAAAAAACACTGCCAATATTCCACCTCATTGGGAATATATATGATACGTTTGTGATGAATTGATGCAGATTAAAGAAAGCTGATGGATTGGCAGAGCGATCAGAGGTGGGATTTCTTGGGCTCATGGAAGATGTACATGTAAGTGCCCATGGTCGTGTGCACTTTCATGACATTTGGTGCGTCGCATGATACGGCGTCAAGTGTTTACGCATAGACGCTACAGCTACACGAGCTAAGTGTGCACCTGTATCAAGGCTTCTTCAGAGCTGCGGTTATGACTTACTGAAGGGGGTCCAATGATATGATAGCTCATTCTTAGCCTGGCTTCAATGTTGTGTTATATAAATCTAATCAGAACTTTGCAATTAACAGGTCTGGCAGCAGGAGGACAAAGAACAGGTTGGAGTTGATTGTAAACTTTCCAATTGGTTGCAACTTACTGTACCACCACTGCAATGTCTATTTTGTGAGATATTTGACAGTTACAACAAATCTAAGCCAGTAACAATCAATAACAAATATAATTTAAATAAATTTCTAATGATATATATTTGTGATACAGCTTTAAGGATGAAGTTGTTTGTATGTTCAACAGATCGATTGTACAATCCAGTGTGTGGCGTGGCATGGCGTGGGGCCCAAATCTGCAAGGTGTCTTACCTTGTACACACAGCTACGCCAGCACTACTTTATATTCCCCACCACTTCTCCCACACCCGCCCCCGATGCACGGGGAGAAACCTGATACAGTGCACCCCTCCTAACCATGCAGCTTCTGGGAGCTGTCATTATATCACAGAGTGCAATTGCCTCTGACCACAAAGAGTAAAGTAAAGCTGGAAACTAGATGACAGTGCCATTTAAGCATAAATTACTGGGACTGGCTTACCCCGCTACAAATGCCTAGAGGCTCCCGGATCTCAGCTCTGTTCACACTAGGTACAACCTAATTTTTGCCGTAAGTTCGATTCACTAATAGTGTTAAAAGCTCTCTCTCTAAAAAAACGGAACCAGTCACAAAGTGGAGGACCAATTGTCATTGTCTCATGTTCAAACTTCAACATTAAATGATACGCTCCAATGTCACCAGTGAAGAAGCATGCATTAATATGCATACTGAAGCTTGACTATGTGGTACAAAAACAAACCAAAACATCAGGGGATTCCATGGAAAAAAGTGTTGTTTTGGTGAAAAAATCACAGGATTTATATTTGCATCCCATGAAGCTAGTCCAGAGGTAGTACAAGTACATGTTGTGAGTTAAAAGACCAATGCAAATATGTGCCAATAATAATAAGAATAACAACAATTAAAAGAAAACAATTTGACAACTATTGGAAGAACATCAAGCAAATATTGAACTATTTTAAGCCAAATTGAAGAAAAGGTTGCCATATGGTGAGTTATGGGATTTGATTGTCTTGTTTGTGAAGTGAGGCAACAGTGTATACACCACTAAACAAAAAAGCAGTGAGCATGTGTCCATTCCTCTGCCGCCATTCTATTCCAGGGCTTGGGGAAAGGGGGGGGGGGGGGGGGGGGTAATCAGGTAACATGACTAGCATTATCTCAACCAAAGTGGAAATGGATGTACATGTAGGTCTGAAGGTACGAGCAACATACCCATTCAAATTGAATCCAGGCAGCAACCCTCTACACCTATACTGCCTTTCTTTGACAAAAAGAAGCAATCCACAAGAGAAACTTTTCTTGTAAATGAGCAAAATATATCTATCACTTTTATTGGAAACACCACATCATATTAGATTGAATATCTTGCAGCAAGATTAATATTTTCTTCTCTAGATTTTGCCTGTTTGTATGGATTGCTGGGTACAACCTAAGAGTACCAATAACTTAGTTTTTAGTGATTTGTCACTTGCTTCCTTTTGTCATAGTAGGGCAACTTACCCTTCCAGCATCCTATCGTCAATGACAAGTCAGAGACAATTACATGTGTGCCACGTGATCACAAACAGTACAACGGTTTCTTGTGTCCACTCACTGCACCCCACGCTTGTTAGGAATGAGAATTTGGTAGATTTCAATTGATGACCGAATGTGGAATTGTCCCAATATTTTAATTGAATTTGTACATGATGCTCAGTGAAAAACGTTCTTTTAAGTACCATAAACCAGCATTGAATCAGGACGGCAGTTATCATAAGTTGTCACCAGTTTATCACAAGTTTATGCTTTCATGTATACAAATCTTGTTATTAATTTATATTCCTTTGGGAGACGGGGGAATTGGGCTTTTTTCCTTCTCATCTTTGGTGTTTAACGCTAGGTCTCCTTTTCTCGAAAAAATTATTTTTTATTTTTACCAATTTTATTTTACCATTGTAATCCTTTCACAGGCACAGCTTTCTGATGTATCACTATCACTATGTTTTTGCCTTTTCTACACATATCATCAAAGATATATATGCACAAAGTTCATAGCTCATTCCTTCTTTCAATGCTTAAACATCTTCAAAAGAATAATCGTGACAGTTTTTACAAGAGCAAACAGGACGAGTGGGTTGAGAGCTTGTATTTGCTTCTACTAATGATACATTAAACATCATGAAAAGAAAAATCGTGATCATTTTTACAACAGCAATCCAGACAAGTGTGATGGAAACTTGTATCTACTGACTTATTCTCCGCTTACATGTATGTCATGTTCCATGCTACATAAAACATTTGGTAAAAGATCATTGTGATCATTTTTGCAGGAGCAAACAGAAAGATTGGAAGGCAAGATAGTATCTCTTTTCGTATTCTCTACTTATGTCCTGTTGCATTTGCCATTAAAAATATAATAACGAAAATCAATTTAAAAGGAGCAAACAGGACGAGTGGGAAGAGGGTTTTGTATCTGTTTGCACATTCTCTTCTCATGTTCTGTTCAATGATTCATGAAACATCGTGAATAGAATATTCGTGATAATTTTTAAGAGAGCAAACAGGACGAGTGGGAGGGGAGCTTGAATCTGTTTGCATGTTCTCAACTACTGTTCTGTTCAATGCTCTTCACAGAATTGCGTAAAAAAATAATCGTGATCATTTCTACCAGAGCAAACAGGACGTGTACGAGGGGAGCTTCTATTTGTTTGCATATTCCAGACTAATGTTCTGTTTGGCTATTCACTCGCAATGGACCCCCGGCAGAATCTGTCACTATGAATAAGATCATAGGGTTTGTACCAGTCTAATTTTCTTTACAGAAATTCTTTCCTGGGGGGGTGAGCGGAGTGTGAGTGCTTTATAATGGTGATGTATCTGAAAAAGTGTGACATTTACACTGGTTATCAGGTGTGGCAAAACCCCATTTAGAGACGGGATAATGAAATAAAAATGCATGAAGAGTGGAAGCAGTATCAGAATACAAAGACCTGATACGGTTGCTGCTATTTGTTTTGAGGAGAATGAATGGGGAACGGAAGGGGAACAGCAAAGGGAAGGACAAACTACAATCTCAGAAATTCAATCAAACAATGAATACAAATTGGATGTGTCCACGCCTGAAAAGAGCTCTCTCTTTTCACGATGCTCTGAAAAGAGCATAGTGCAATAAACATTATTATTACTATGTGCTGGCAAGTACATGACATGCAAACATTCATATGTATGACATATTTTTAATAAAGGTGACATGATTGCAAAAAAGGATTTCTTTGAACATTCTTCATCCCTCTATTTTCATCATAAATTTGTTTTTATTCTCATTGTTGCACAGAACAAAAGATGATTTTGCATCTGTCATCACTGTTTCAACAATGTCTGTTTTCCTGTCATCACAACACGTGCACACAGCAATGAAACACTTGAATTAGTGAAATGCATCACATACTAGCAATTAAACTGACACAATGGCAAGGGAGCTTAGTTTTCAGCCTCAGAATCCTGTTTCTGTGCTTAACTTTTACTTTATTTTCATGCTTAAGCAAGGGGCTAAAAGCTTTAAAAAAAATACCTTTCAAATCCCAAGGGTTTTTCCCATTTCAGTGTTGAATTTTGTGCTTCCAGGCAGCATTATGTGGTTTTACAAAGATCTTTTTTTTACTTCCTCTAAAATCCTGCAAAATGCATCTTTGCAATATTCACGCACCAACCTCAAAGATTTTTTTTTTAATATGATACAACTAAAAATAAATTTGAAACCCTGCTGTAATGCTGAAAATCATCCATTTATGTCAAGGCAAGAATGATTCATTCTCTGACTAGAATCAAAGTGACCCCAATTAACACCCAAGATTTGAACAAAATTGGATGCGGGATTATTTCCGCTGCAAAATCTAATGCTAAGTCATGTCTAGCCATCTATTTCTCATTTCCTCTACATCTCTTCAAAAAATGTATTCTTTTCAATCAATGAGGCAATTACACAATACTAATAATGATATTCAATTCTAAGAGACGCATAATACCATTCAAATAGTCTCTCTGCATGTGAAAGTAAAAATTAATTATGTGAGCATTTGAAAATAACTAATAATTATCAAACGGATGCATCTTAAGTGTTGATTTGAATTGATGGACGTCTGTCAATGACAAATGCCTTGGTGGAGGTTATCCATAATTTGGGTGCCGTATTTGCAAAAGCTCTATCACCAAATGTCTTAGATTTTACATGAATTTCAGAGAGAAGATCTTTTGCTTGAGAACGAAGATTACGACTAGGCTGGTATCATTTGATGAGTTCAGTAAAATAGACATGCAAATTAAGTGTTAACATTCCAAATTAAAGATGGGACCCTGCAAGATAATTGTTCAATCAACTTCCGTATTATTTCTTTATTCATGTTCATAAAACTACTTCTCCTAATAAATGATGATATAAAGCATTTGCAATTTGCCATCTCTGCAGTTCATACTCCATTGATTCTTAATCATACAGCTATGGATGTATTTCACAGCTGAGAACAAAAGACTGTATTGATTTCATTATCAAAAATTATATCCCCTTTTAATACATTCCAGTTCGTTGATTCGTTGAAAGGGTGTCACATGACCAAAAATAGATGAACTACTTTGAGGAAGGGAGCTCAAAGAGAAGAAAAGTACTATTTTGTGACATCAGAGGGAAAAAAAATTCACCCTTTTCCCTTCGTTTTAATATTGATTCATCCTGGGTCATAAATGCGTGACACGAAAATACTACGCGATATATTTCTTTCCAGCTGCTTTTTGGCTTTTTAGTGCAAAATCATTGGGTGTGCTTGGGGAACTCCCGCGGTGTTTCGGCTGAGGCGCAACTTGAATTTCCATTGGGTTTGCTCAAGCCGCAGAAAATAACAAAATATCTGAATCGGGCTCCTGCATTTGGTTCTTAGAGCATGGACACTATCACAAGTCCCATGGTAAGGATTAAATTAACAAACAAAAAATAAAACAAATATTTCATAATCTTTATTCAGGATCTTTGTGGAATCTATTGGTCCCTGCAGTCTCGGGAAAATAGAAAATAGTACCGCACGCCCTCCACTTAACCTTGGTGCAAATAGATTTCACAAGATCCCTCATGATCATGAAATATTCATATACTATTCCCCTCTCCTGCTTATTGTATGTCAAATTACATTGTCATTGTACAGCAGCTTATGAAGTTAGGGGACAGTTATCACAAGTCATATCCTACATCTTTTACCATTACCATTACCACAAAACAGTGCCATCCTCAACAAAGGACTGCATAAATTTGCGCATTTCCTTCATGGAAGGATGAATTACTACTCCTACCATACCCACCAAGCAAACATCTAGGAAAAGAAAATTTCTGTCATTTGTAATATGATCCTGAATTGAGTTGTACCTCTTCAGAAACTTAGGAATAAATCAATATCAAAGTTGATCAATAACAATACATCAAGTTGATTATCAAAGAAAAACTACATCCATGCATCAATTGAACCTTCTACTCATAGAAACTTACTTCTAGGAGAGAAGTCAATTTCATTTTCAGGCCAGGGTGGATAGCAAAAATTGAATGAGCCAGCTAGCATATGTCTTCATGCAAACAAAATATCAGAAAAGTACCCAGCCTAAATAAAATACCATGCAAGCAAAGTATTACATGTGAATGACAACCAGAGGGCAACCAGAGTCTAACCATGCTAAATCATGCTAAAATGGAAGTATGTCTACACACAAGCTATCAGGTATTGTATGATACGTGTAACTTTCTCCAAATTGGTCATCCCTCGCAAACACTACGACTCACACAATTAGATCTCGCACTGACATCCAATGCTTCATTATATCTACACATGCACATGCTGAAAAGGGCCATCACAAAAAGGTTATGGGTAAGGACAGCGATGTGATATTTGAGGTACCAATTCATGAAAGAATGGAGCAAGTAAAATTGTTCAATATGGATGCCTGCTCTTGACCAGTGTACACATATCAATTGAAGGAACAAATGGAATTACTTCAGCCTCTACCGAGACAGGCCATGGAAGGTTAGAAGGGAACCGCATGGTTTATGTGTTTGGAAGACTTAACTTCTCATGTCAAATGTTAGCATTTTCAGTTAAAACTCAAATTTATGAATTAAAGATAAATGGATACTAGTGAAGTGTGGAAACTAAGAGAGCATTGGGATCCTCATTTCACAAGTGAGAAATATTAAAGGGTACTACTATTTCTGCGCTGCAGCGTATATAATTTAATTCTTTTGTTACACTATGCATTCAATTCTCATTTGCATTTCAACTACACTACATGTCAGATTGTATTTTGCATTGTCTGTTTTCGAACTTTGCCTGCTTTCCTGTGTTAGTGTTCCAATCAGTGCAGAGAAGTTTTCCACAGGCTTTACATGTATGCGCCTTCCTGTTAGAGGAAAGTGTACACCTACACCCCTTTCACAAGAACAAACGGGGGGTGTTTCACCAAGCTGATATGCACGACTGGCGACCTATTCTTGTGCTAAATAAGGTATCCCAATTTGTTCCTGTTTTAAGACAGTGGGAGTGAACTTCCTCCTTCAATCCTAAATCAAATTTGACAAATTATAAACTTTGTATTCAGACACTTACACTTACACTTACACTAACAACAAGAATTTTAATCTACAAAGATCGGATTTCAACTTTAGCTAGTTGGAATTAAAATTACTGAGAACAGGTGTAGCACCTCAGAACAGGTCACTAGTCGTGCGAACAGCTTAGTGAAACACCACCCTGGTGTCGTATTATTGTTTTCAGGCTGTGACTGCACTCCACACTGAATCAATCCACTGTGTTTTTACAGTATCAGTGTCAGGGAACTCATTGACTGGGAGGGCATGTTCAGGCAGGCACAGTAATCACAAAAATTGACAGAAAGAAACTTGACAGTGTGCCGCCATTTCTCGATCGTTACGCACTGTCTAGTGTCTAGCTGCCATTAGACTATAGATGAGCATTAGTAAGTAGGCATGCTTCTGTGGGCTTGATCACAAGTTTGTTTAATGAAAAATCATAGATAAACATCAATACATAAATATAAAACATTCAACAACCGCTTCCTGTGGTCTCAATCACGATTTTGTAAAATGAGAAATCATAAATAAACATTGATGATTACAAATGG
This sequence comes from Arbacia lixula, assembly GCA_963669155.1. NCBI lineage: Eukaryota > Metazoa > Echinodermata > Echinoidea > Arbacioida > Arbaciidae > Arbacia > Arbacia lixula. The sequence goes on along the minus strand of OZ022578.1, from coordinate 1,976,453 downwards.
AATACAGTAGGTTGAACAGTCCCCACCTGTGGAACAAAACCCTTTAAACACAAAAATCAAAAACAAAATGGTAAATCGATTAGATGAGAAAAAATAAAAGATAATCATTAGTAATGAGAAATCTGTGATGGAGATGAGAGAAATAAAATCATAATTGATTATGTTGGGGGAGTAAGAGATGACGATGATGAAAAAGACAAGAGCCGCGTGCATACGTGCATCGTCCTCAGGGTCAAGACCATGTGCACCAAGATTGTCATGCACTTCTACTGCTGCTGCTGCCTCAGCGACAGCGGTGGCAAGCTCGTCGGGGTTGGTGGCAAGCAGGCAGGCAGCTTCATCCTCATTCTGCCCCTCCCCCAGAGGGGGTGGGACGTGCCCTCCACCTTTATGCAGCATGACAGACTTGGTCTGCTTCCACAGGTTCAGCATGCGCAGGTTGTCGTAGCCAGAGTCCACCAGCTTCTTCCACTCGGGGCTGGACAGGATGTTCTGGTACTGGTTGCGCTCCGCCGTGGTCAGCTGCCTGGCTGCACCCCCTGGGGGGTCACTCCCACCCCCGCCCCCGCCCCCACCCACGCCCCCTCCACCATCACGGGTAGGGGGGTTGTCGTAGAGGGACGGCACGCGGCGCTTGGCCTTGCGGGATGACTTCTTGTGGTGGCCGTTGCTGCTGCTGTTGCTGCCGGTGGTGTGGGTGGGGCTCTGATGGGGGGTATGCTGGGGTGAGGAACTAGTGTGTCTTGCTATGTGGATGTATGTGTGTGGGGATGGAATGGAACAACACGACAAAACACAAGGTTTAAAGGACAGTCACAAAAGAAACAGAAATATACCGTCAGGTGTTAGTACTGCATTACGTGCAGACGTACATGTATCAGCCTCCGTCTGTACAGAACAAGTGGAAAATTGTAATCATTGAATCAAAGAAAGACATTTTCTCTTTCAATACAATATCAAATAACTAACTCATTAGGACATATCACACTTATCATTGTAATCTCCATTACAATGCGCCATTCCATCAATCCATACAACCCTGCCAATGTTTGTTATTTTGTACGCATGTCATGTACAATCCAGATTTTATTTTTGTAGGATAAACCACATCTCAACCACACTGACATGTTGAAGGGATGTCTCTACAAATGAAAGAGCACCAAATGCAATGTGAGAAAGTTCACTTGAGCACAATGCATGCACGTTACACAAACATGAATGACTATAGCACTACTGTACAGTGTGCATATGCATGGCTGCAAAAGCATAAACATCAAACAACTTAGAAGACTAGCACAGTGATTTTCCTCTACAATAGAAGAAGCGTATTTACAAGTTATCTTATTTGAGATACATATAGTCCTGATATTGACCATCATTGCATCAAATATGGTGAAATGTGGTCAAATATTTCTTGAGTTATCGCACAAATAGTGATATTTTCACCTTGATCTATGCCCATTCATACCTGCAAAAAAACTAAGCAGTTGATGCTTATGTTACATATCAGTGACATATTGTTATTGTCATGAAATTCTGTCAATCAGTTATCAAAAAATCTCAGCAGGAATCAGCAGTATACCCTCATGATAATACCACTTCTGGTTACTTTGTGGCTTGGGGATAAAAACTGATAAAAACAATTCAAAACTACGTTATGAAGTATTGATGTCAAAGTAACACACATATATATGTACATACAAACACAGCATTGCTGTTTATCAACTTCTAGCAGAGGTAAATGATTGTTCACTACATCATAATCAGCATACAGACACATATTGTGTATTTTGTTCACAAACAAACAAGGCATAAACAATAAGAGCATTTACATGTGTATAAACTGACATAAAATACAATCTAGTGAAAACAACAGCATTACACAAATTAATTAACATTAAAATGAATTCCGCATGGCTTTCCCCAGCTGAACTAGCCACCCATCCAAAGGAAATTTTCTGTTCTACGTTTTCTGATTTGGATGTAATATGATCTTTTACCATCAACTATCTAATGCATGTCTCATTCATTCCACCAATGACACCATTGATGCAAGGGTAATTTGAATCTGCGCATTTGGTGATTGCAACTCCCTCCCGGCTTCTTCTCCTCTGGTGCGGTGTAGTCTCTAAGCGCAGACTCAGTTGAGCTGCTTTCCCATAAGATGAGTATGGAAGATAAGACTAGTGCCTTGCGCTATTGAGGCATGTACAAATGCTTGCTAGTCTCTCTCTCTCTCTCTCTCTCTCTCTCTTTCTCTCTCTTTCTCTCTCCTTCTCTCTCTCTCTCTCCTTCTCACTCTCTCTCTCTCCCTCTCTCTCTCTCTCTCTCCTTCTCACTCTCTCTCTCTCTCTCTCTCTCTCTCTCTCTTTCTCTCTCCTTCTCTCTCTCTCTCTCCTTCTCACTCTCTCTCTCTCCCTCTCTCTCTCTCCCTCTCTCTCTCTCTCTCTCCTTCTCACTCTCTCTCTCTCTCTCTCTAACTCTCTCTCTCTTTCTCTCTCCTTCTCTCCTTCTCTGCAGCATCAGGACTCATTGACTAACAAGGGGTTTTAGCTGGCTACAGTAGATGCGAGGGGGGGGGGGGGGCCTAGTACGTTTTTCAGACGGGATAAAAACCTTCCTAGCCCCACCAATAGTATGCGGTTGGGCTTAGCCCACTTCTTGTTTGGAATCTATAGGTAGGAGGCATATTCATGAAATCTTACTAGCCTAATTCTAAGTTACTAAACATGCATGTAGCTGAATGCACTTTTGGTAATTAACTAGGCTTAGCAGGCTTAGTTTTCATGAATATGGCCCCAGGGTTTTACCAGAGTGGGTTAGCCTCACTTCAGTAAGGGATTATTTGGTGGTGGTAATGAAAAAAAAAGTGGTACTAAGCCTTGAAATACAGTTTTAATAGCTCCTGCCTGAACAGACATCTGACTATTCTGGGGCTATGAAGGAAAAGCCATGGTAAACTCACATGGTAGAAGTTGTATGAAGAATGTGTGCTAGATGTGACCTGATTGGCCCCAGATCGCGTATACATGTGTGTGCACACATGAATAGTCATAACAAAGTCATCAAGTTAGTCTGGCGCTCGAGATATTGAGCGCGAATGACATGAATGTTTTTTGCCGTCCTTAGGCCAATAGAACAGGGCTAAGTATAGTATGGGGCAAAGGATGGTCTGGGGCTAAGAAAACCCAGTATAAAGTTAAAGGGCATATACTGTACTGGGAAGGCAAAAAAGCCTTTAAAAGGTAATTGTTAGCAATCTTCTTGCCAATGGTCTTAAATTCATGTATTGACCATTTTAGAAGCTTGCTGAAAGTTATTTGCCCACAAACGATCCACATATGGAGTAATTAATGACTAATGATTAAATCCTCAAACCTCAAAATGTTCGGGCCAAACATTTTGAGGATTTGTGATTTATTCACTCATTACTCCAAATGTAGATCATTTAAGGGCAAATAACTTTCAGCAAGTTTCTAAAATAGACAATACATGAATTTAAGACCATTGACAAGAAGATTGCTAACACTTACATTTTGAAGGCTCTTTTGCCTTCCCAGTACAGTATATGCCCTTTAATGCAAGGAACGAGTTTATGAGACAGTAACACACATGTATGGAGATGGTTCATGTCGTACTTACAAGATCTCTGGAGGGGGTTATCCATCGCGGTGGGGAGGTTGTTCCTGGTAGGCATGGGCGTAGCCGCAGTGGCACCATACACAGCGGGCTCATTGTCAATGTCTATTAACCTGCCTGTCATGGGCTGCATGTGGGGGGCTGCCCCCTGCCCCCCTCCTCCTCCTCCGCCTCCTCCCCGAACAGCCTGCAGGCTGTTGTCATAGTACGGGGGAGGGTTGGCGGTGTAGCCGGGAGGGGGCCCCACGGGGGATGAGCCCCCGGTCATCTGACCTGCCAGCAGTTCTTGATAAGGCTGAGGGCGCTATGGGGAAAAAAAATGTGGAAAAGCATGAATTTCAACAGAGAAAAAATATAGTATGGTTGTACTCGAGAAGAAGGAAAAAGACATAACATGAACCATCAAGCTTTGGCTTATTATGAAGCCCTGCAGTTTGATTTTCCTTCATTTTGTATAATGTACAGGAATTTGGTGGGCTTTCATTCCATCAAGTTTTGGCTTATCATGAATAGCCTTGAATTTCTCTTTCATTCATTTTTGTTCCATTAATGTTCTCAATATCTGCACTATGTACTGATTCAAACATGTGTCTGCTAATGTATACAAAACTAAATAAATACATCAATCCATTCAAACTAAATCAAATCACTGGAAGTTCGATAGAGTGATATGAAATTACTGCTCTAATTGTATAAGATTGGAGCACACACGGCCAAATGGTAATATCATGGAAGTATATCATAATGATACATCACATTCTCTTCTGGGGTAAAAAAAGAAAAAAAAAACACTTGGGCATGTACAGTATAACACCATTCATTTGCATAATTCATCCCCTTTGAAAAATAATTAATGAATGGCAGCACAAGTTCATACACTGAAGGCATTTCATGAAAAGTCTCACAGAAGCAAACAAAGCCATACAGTGCTCATTCTCCTTCCCTTGCCAATGCACACGGAGCACCATGTTACTCAAGCCACCACAAGATGGCGCTATTCCACCTTTCAGAGTCCTAGTACATTGACCTTCTCCTGCAGTTGGCATGGGTCTTTTCTCTTTTGTGTCTGACAACTTGCTGCTATATGGGATCATGTGTGCCAAGTGCACAAAAAAGCATTAATATTGAGTAAACAATACACTCAAATGACAAGCATTGTTTTGCCTACTAGACCTGCCTTCTGATTAACTCTTTCTCTCACAAACAAAGGTAAGGAGTAGAAGCTGTAATGATTACGGTTCGTTATCATTCCAGAGCAATTCTGCCGTCATCACAAGAACTGGGTTTAGTTTGATTGCAATGAAATTAGCCAAGAATTTGACTCGTGGTCATGGACCAATGGTACTCCATTGATTAGGACTAGTAGTCTTTATCACAATTTCTCATTACCTTCAATAATGAAGTTAATATCATTTCAGTGATGTTGAAATTTCAAATTCAAATGATGCAGACAACATTCTTTTTGTCATTATCCCATGTTTTCTTATGAATGAATACTCCCTGCCTCAGACGACTCGGAGAATCTCTACCTCGCAGCATATCCCTCATTAATATATTCCTGATTTTTGATTGGTTAAGAGTGTGTCACATGACCGCAAATAGTTCATTTGTGTGATAGAGAGAGAGCAAGAAGCTCAGAAGGAAGATAAAGATTATTTTACGATGTCATAGGGGGAAAAACTGTTTCTAGACGTCATTAGAGACAGGGTCGCCTGTTTCCCTTGGTCTTGATATCGAGAAAAATAATACCCCACGCCCTCTACTTCACCTCGGAAGCTAATAGATTCCACAAGATCCCTCATGATCATGAAATATTTGTATACTAACTGTTGGGCTGGCAGGCATGTAGTGGCCTGAGGGGGGTGGGGGTACGCCCCTATCTCCAGCTGGTAGGTTGACGGAGAGTTTGCTGATATCGTTGTAGTAATCGGGATCATCTCCCCACGCCGACTCTTCTTCCTGGAACAATGGCTCCTCCATTCTGCGGGATCAGACCGAGACAAAACAGGTTACCTTATTTACAAATAGGAACTCTTTCAAAGACACCATGTGGCGATTATGTGCTTTTATGATAACACTGCTGATGGGGAGAAGAAGATGAGGAGAAATAAAATAAAGAGGTTATTACATGTAGTAGTAGACTTACATCATGTGTTTGTTTGTTTTCACTATCAGTATTCAAACTGTACATTGTGTGAAAATGCTAGATTAAATGAAGAAAGAATTTGTTTTATTTATGTACAGTACATACATGTACACGTACCTAGTATGAAATAATGAATTAAAAGGTGTCATTTTATTTTATCTAGTGAAAGGGAGGGAGAGGGGGAAGCTACTTTTCAAGTCTAATGACATGAAATTAACATATACATGGAACTCTTCAGTTATTAACAAAGGGTCTTATTTATTACCCTGGTCCTCTATGTATGCGTTCTACTGCTATCAGACAACCTGTTATTAAAGACGTGTACCATACCTGTCTGGAGTGCTGAAGACCTGTGGAGGGTTGCGGAGGTAGTCCTTGAACCTGATCTCAAAAGCCTGCCCCACTGTGGTGATGACGTCTTGAGCCAGGCCTGCCAGGCACTCCAAGACATGGCATGCTGAGATGCAGGGATAGAGGGAAGGCCAAAAGAAAGAAATTAACTTAATTGCAGTGATACAAATACAACTGGGATATTCGGTTGTAGATCAGGTGTTTAGAGGATAAAAGCTAGTGATCATAAGACGTGGAGGCATTAATATTGGCCATACAGCACAGACATGCATGCATGTATGCATTAACAACATATAAGTTCCTTTGTTAGAGTAAAAAAGTACTGAACTACAAAATAATATCGTGGTTGCAGCAAGTTTCTTATTAAACATTCCCTAAAGATCTACACCCAACAATACATATCAAGTCGTTTTTAATCTGATGCCAAAGAAAGAGACTAATGTTGTCAATTTGAGTAAACAAATATTGATGACAGCAATGATTGAAAGGACCCCAGTTACGATCATATTTCAGAGTCAAGTAGGAATCTTAACCTCTGCCACTATCTCATATCCATCATTTCCTATATGGGGCAGACGGCACTCATTAAAAAGCGATGACCAGTGAGCAGTGTGGAAGGGCAGTAGAAGGTCATATAACAGTCTAGTTACCAGACTGTGGAGTACTTAGACACGCTGCTTGCATGGACATACAGACTCATCACTGCTAGCACCACAAAGTCTGGATACAAAGACTAGGCCTCCATTCATCATCCCTCATTCCAGAGAAAATGTTAATTCAAAATTTCCGCGGGCTCCTTTTTGAGCATATTGGCTGATTTTACTACAATTTCACATTATGTCTAGATGGGAATTTCGGGGGCTCTTTTAACATTTTCCAGGGTTCTTTTAAGCATTTCAGGGAAGAAATTGCCCCGAGTCCCCATGAATTTTCCCCCCTGCCTCATTCCTCTCAAGGCAGAGGCAAAGAATTAGCCTTAGTGTCCAGACTTGGTTGTGGTTGCAGCAGTGTAATTATTGTACAGAAGCCAAATCTGCAGCTTGGAACATAGGCTAGCTCTACAGCTGCTGCACGTGTGGTTTCTAATGAGCTATTGGGCGTGTGATTCACCCTCGGCCAGACACATTGCTTACAGCTCGTTCACAAGCTCTGGCCTTCCACAGTCCGAATAATGGGTTCGATCTGTGTCTGTCCGCCCACCTCTCGGTCACTACATAGCACCAGGTGTATTCTTAGTGCTCTTCTGTTTGCTTACAACTGTGGCATGCTTTAAAAACAGGGTAGCCCATTTGCATAAGTCATGAAATGTGGCAGGATTCAGCATTATACCCTAGCGACGACATAATCTCAGTCAGAGCTTCACAATTGGGGAATTATATTCAATCAATAAATCGGTGATGATATGAAATTGATATTGTTGCACAACCATTAACATGTTGACATACAAGAGGAAGCAGCTTTCCAGATGTGTACCTGCCCAGCCAGTGACTACATACTTTATATTCATTTCAAATAAACATGTTTAAACACATTACTGACCAGTGCAACAATTTCACATGTCTTCTTGTATTGATATTGAGACTATGTTGCTCAATGTACATCAATACAAATTTACCATTTTGAGAGAGCTTTAAGAGAAACTTTAGAGCTTCCCAAAACATATGACACAGTCCTTGTACAACTCATATTATGTTAGCCCTATACCTAGTATGATTTATACAACAATCATACAATTACATGCACAATTACACAGGCTCTATATGTACATCTTGAAGGGAATACATACTGTACTAGGAAGACAAAAAGCCTCCAAAAAGGTGATCGTGAGCAATCTTCTTACCAATGGTCTTGAATTCACGTATTGCCCATTTTAGAAACTCGCTGAAAGTTATTTGCCCTCAAGTGATCCACGTTTGGAGTGATTAGTGATTATATCACAAATCATCAAAATGTTCGGCCCGAACACTTGAGGATTTGTGATATAATCACTTATTTTACTCCAAATGTGGATAATTTGAGGGCAATTAACTTTCAGCAAGTTTCTAAAATGATCAATACATGTATTTACGACCATTGGCAAGAAGATTGCTCACGATCACCTTTTGAAGGTTTTTTGTCTTCCCAGTATAGTATATTCCCTTTAATTATCCTTGCTATTTAGGATTAATTGAGATATCCATGAGTCTCAATTTGCTTGCTACATATATGTTGTGTTATCCTTGTGCTTTCCTGGTCATAAACTAGTAACACTTTCAATGAAAACATTATTTTGCAGCCATGAATAAATGATATAAAACTAATGTCTTGAGAAAGAGAGCATAAAACGGTCTGATGTGGCAACACAGATGGCGTTGAGTGACAATGTTGAGAGATCATGTTCCCCATCTGCCATTGAGGAATGTTCCAAGCTGCACATTCAAGGTGCATCCCACACATTAGGATAACACCATCCAGGGGGTTGTTTTGCCAAGCTCATCGTAAACTACCACCAACTTTATGCAAGACTGGTGACCTAATCCTCTGCTAAATCAGATTCCCCAATTTGTTCCCTTTTTAACATCGTGAGAGCTTATTTCCGATGATCGTGATCAAAATTGACAAATCATAAACTTTGTACGTTTGATTTTCAAAAATCAGGTTTTAACTTAAACTGATGGGAATCACAATCATTGAGAATCTGATTGAGCACAAAAACAGGTCACCAGTCGTGCATAAAATCGTCCGCAGCTTAGGACAGCTGGGCTCTTGCTAGGACTGGCTGTGCACATGCGGTGTGTGTTATTCAACTCTATTCCAACCTATAAAGTTTTCAAACGTGATGCAGGCTAATGCTGGCTGTTGATAAATGCAACCTCGTTTTGTGATATGATCAGCCTTCCTGGTTTGAAAACAGAAAAATAAGCATTTGAAAATGTGTCTGAGCCAGAATCCCACATCTGAGTGTTGATAAACGCAACATTACAGCATCACGTGTAATGAAATGCTGATTCAAGCTATTTGAAGGTACCCATGGTCGAATAGACCCATTAGCACAGGAAGGGCCGATTTGCACATGCTACAGTAGTGTGTGATATTTGCAGTCAACTGTAGCCATAAAACGTTTCCACTCTCCACATGCTACGCTTTTGCCATAACAGTTTGCACTTCCGTAGAAGTACAATGGAAAACTCAATACTGAAGAGAGCACTGCATGCATGTGGTGTCCATCTTATTTCAATAGCCAGGTTACTAAGGGGACATCAATTCCTGATCAAAATGAAAAGCTTGCTCCACATACATTTGAGTGCTTCTGGTTTTTGACAAACAAGTACAACTTGTTGGTGTAAGGCACACTGTGAGAACCCTACGCACTTTGAACTACATGTACGAGTGTACTGTGAGTGTGAGAACACTGTTAATGTTAATATGTGGGAGAACACAGAGATCAGATGAAGAAAAGACAATATAGATATTACAGATTATATTCCACATACTAAGAATGTTGCTATATGATTGGTCAAGAGTTAATCACGTGATAAAGCGTAATTTTGCCCATCTGATCATCTGAGAAGAAAAGTTTGTTACACTCTAGGTGATAGTACTTTTGGTTTCGCTGATCTCTTCACTCCTTATAGTCCTAACGCGTGATCAATATTTTGAGTATGCGCAAAATAAAATTGCGTTACACTCGGACTATCACTTGACATCTAACGCATCCTAACGCGCGCCGTAATGCGCGTCCAAACGCGCGTCCTAATGCGCTTCCTAATGTGCGTCCTAACACGTGTTCCCCATGGCAGCAGCTCGGGGTTATGTAGAGAAGTAAACATTACTTTTTTACGTCGAATTTTAATTTTTGGTATCGATAGTTGGTTACAGATGTGGAATATAAAGCAAATAATCAACTTTGGGTTTCAGGCAATGAGACTAACTATCACTTCCTCGGCGATCTGAATGTATACGCTATCTTTCCTCAGCTGTGCTTCGGAAAGATAGCTACATCCAGATCGCCTCGGAAGTGATAGTTCGCCCCATTACCCTCACCAACGTTGATTATTTGCTTACCGATGGCCACTCTGAGAGTCATAGAACATAATGTGAATCAACATAAAGAATGACTGTCCTGATGTGAGAACAATCATCCAACCAGTCGAGAAAATGTCGAAGGACACATTTGTAAAAGACTGCAAAAAAGAGTGAGTAATTAGTGATGCTAAATATACGCAGTTAGGCACATTTTCTGGCCAAACTGTGCCAATTGTTAATGTGTCTTGAGGGGGTGGATTATAACACTGTCTACATTGTTTGTACTTAACAATTAATATCCCTGTTTCTCCTCCTCCAACATCAAGGAACTGTAGCCAAGAAAACACTCATATCAAGACAATTGAATACCAGTTCTTTGTTTCCTGGGAACAATCACAGGAGTCTTTCTTCCTGTTCTAAGCAGATTATGAATGACATAATACAACTGTAATCCTAGATCTGATGTTTCTCCTAACTAGAGATGTATAAAGATAATTTTATTTATGAAGAGAGAAATTCTATTTAAAGGTTTACTTTTAAACATTTTGTTTCAACAGATAACTACATAATTGATTGAATTGAATTGAATTGAATTTCTTTCTACATCGAAACATAGAATATACAAGGATATAAAATGATAAGTGTTCATGCATGCAGATAAATAGAATGCATATATTGATTGTTTCAAAAGATAACTTCATATTGATTGAAGTTATTGGTCCAAACGATAACCCCAAAGCATATGGACCCCATATTGTCCATTTTCATTTTCTCTTCATTTTATATGTACAGTAAATGTGTAAATGTTTATATTTAATGATTCTGAAACAAAGCCAATTTTGAGTTGAATTGAATTGTATGAGTCACACATTGCTTTAAGTCCACATCTTTTTAGACAGAATAATTGAATAAAAAGCTCAAATGAATGACTCTTTATTTATATGCAACATCTTAAACAATTAAGAATAAGTTATCCAAAACAATAATTATCAGAATGAATGTGCAAAAAAACACATTTTTTTGGTTTAATAGCTGGGCATTATTCAGATCCAATACATCTATAGACTAAACACACTTCCCCAGTTCCCTCATGTTGCATAGAGGGAGAGAGAAAGAGGACTATAAGCTACATGTATGTCTCCAGACTAGAATGTATTGAATGAGTATTGACTGCTGTGGATAAGCCTACAGCTTATACCTTCTCAAATACAGGCACAAGCAAACAATCAATCTACCCCGTTCCCACAAGCAATGCTTCACAACAAATATATCCCTCTCATTTTTCAAATGGATCTACTTCAAAACTTATTTTGTTTACAAAGTTCATTGCATCAGGAATTATGCAGGATCTATAAGGCTACCATTTGCCACTTTTATTTCTTTCTGTGGCGTTTCTGTTAATGAGTATATAAACAGCACATAAAATGGTATATGTGGGACAACATACAACGAAAATTCATTTATATGGGAAAATCTTAGTTATTACCAATTCTTTTGCAGTTTTTTCAGTTGGATGTTATTATTTTTGATAAGTCTGGGATTTCAGATCTTACAAACTGATAATTAACCATGGCTGTCTATGTAAATCGAACAACAAAAGTAAGTGTAACGTCAGTTACGTAAAGTAAGTTACCGACATGGTCATGAAAAAACTATCATGGCGCCCAAAATACAATAACAAATCATTCAATATTTTGACATACCTTAACCGAGTAACAAAGGTATATTTACACATTGAACTCATCACTCTATCCAGTCAGGGACATGAGGTATTTCAATTTTACTAAACACCCTAAAATTGCATGTCCTTTTCAAGTAACGTCAGTTACCGACACATTTTTGCTCACTGAAGTGTAACAAATGCAGTTGCATTGAAAATGTTAATGTCAGTTTATACACCACGGTTAACTTTATCGACTGTATCAATAACAAACTCCAGTTATTTGTAGCAAGAGAGATTGAAAGATGTGTAAAATTGTGCCGTGTAACATCAGTTACCATGAAAATGCCCTTAGGGAGAGTCCCATTCAGCATAACAATTGCCCTCTTTCAATGACCATGAAATGTGCATTTCCTGAGAAATGTTCAAAACAATGATTGAGAAATAAGTTGTAACACTTTTATTTCAATGATTATGATACGTCCTTGTGATCCTGAAAGTAAATGACAATTAAACTGCAAAACCAGGTCTGCTCTGATTACAAGCCCTGCAATCTTGACTATCACTACTACATGTATTACCTTGAACATTTGCACAGCATCTATCACAACTTGGACATGCTATCATAACTAAGCTTCTAATCTGCCAGGAGATAAAAGCACCTCCACAGGCAGTGGAAGTTCAGGCTGACCCAAGAGACTGATTAGTATGGTAGGAGGGTGTTGGGTTAGTGAACTCAACAGCTCAATGCCGAACACACGGCCAGTCAGATTAGAAATACCACAATGTTTCATAACATGGTAATTAGGCCTGAGTCGAATCGATTATTAAGCCGGTGTTCGATCGAAGAAGTCGAACTCCGATTTCGTTTTGATGAATTCGATGCATCGACGAAATTACCAAATTGACTAGAAAGCACAAAATCTTTTGTTTGATAGTCCTGTTATACACAATTTATCTTAATATTTTTTAATTAGTTTAATTTGCTTACTTGGTTCCTACTCTCTTTTGTGAGTTTTGAAGGTAGCACATCAAGAGAACGAACTGGTCGCTCGATGATCAAGCAGCTACTACATACTTGGCTTCTTTTCGTTCACTACTATATACCGCGCAATGCCACAACGAACACTTGTCTGTAGACTGTGTACAACGGATAGCATCGTGTGTTGTGAAAACCCGGAAACAGCACAGTGGCGATTGTGCGTAAGTTCGCTCATTAAGGCTCATTTGCATACACGCTGCCAACAGACTGGTAGAGCGTCTTCGTAGAGCGATTCGGAGACCGCTGATTGGTGCATCGCGTAGATCATGTCATGACCACGTGGTCGCTAATCGATAGCGATAACGATATCTGGTCACGTTGTCCGAAACCCGGAAGCCAATTGACTTTGTGCACGTTACACGTTACAACTTACACGATGCCATATTGACGCTAATTCTTAAGATTTTGACGGAAAAGCAAGAAGTTATTGAAATTCGCTTACATGTGCGATATCGGTGAGAAAATAGATTCTCCGAAAATACCTTTCATAACTCATATAAAATAAAGGAAAGTGAAATTCTAGGTCGATTTTGATACGAGGTGATAGAGAATTGCACACTTATTTTGGTGGAATACTGTGTGGGGAAATGGAAGGATTGCACTGCGCATGCTTACTATATTTTCATTCATAAATTGGCTCTTGGCAGTGGCTGAATGACGTCATGTAATACGCAAAATGTACACGACCGCTGGCGTTCGCACTCCGCTATCCGTTGTACACAATTTGTTAATGTGCCGTCGATGCATCGATGTTCGATCGGCGCAAAGCCATCGAACACCGGTTTCTGAAAAAATCGATATGACTCAGGCTTAATGGTAATACAACTTGGCCATTCATGTCATCCGGAAATATTGTAATGTTTTAGCCACTTGAAACACTTTCAAATCACGGACCCAATGTCTAGTTGGGCCATTCACACTTAAAATATACCATTCCTCATTCACACTTGTTGCCAATATTAGGCTATTTGAGCAGTACAAAACAAAGTCAACACACCAGCACAGTGACTTTGGTGTAAACTTTAGCCATCCATGTAACACAACTTCCTGCTCACATTGAGACAAGTTCAGTGAAATCTGCCAAATCTTTAGAAAAGATGGCAATGTTTCAATGCTATAGGTAATAGTGTGAACAGGGCCCAATGTGTGGACCCAGCAGGCCAGTGATCGCTAAAGCCACGCCCACACTCCCCACGGCGTGTGAGCCTGAATCAGGTACATGCCTCCATGCACAGTGGGCAAAAAAAGGCATGTTCAGACCATGGACCCTACCATGTTCAGACTAAAGTAGCCTGCTGGGACAAACACGGTTCTTCACACTGTCTCAAAACTGTGTGTCTGAAAGATTAGACTAATATCAGATTTGCCATTTGTGTATGGTGGCAGGTATATATTACCTTGAGAGCAAGTCTTTGCAGATTCAGACTCTTTCTCTGAGACTGACGAACGAGGATTTGTACCTGCAAACTAGAAGACCAACGAGGTATAAGAGCAAGCTCCTTGGTGAGACTTGGCATTCTTCACCATCACTGGAACAGTCGAAGATTTCATTTACCCATGAAGCAAGATTGGTTATCGTGATAAATCCAATTCTGCTGTAACTCCCAAGTCCATTTATGATTCAATGTCTTAAATCTAGAGCTGCATCATGTTAATTGCAGTTATGTTCCACGCTACATTTCTTTGTATAATTATAATGTGATCATTTGAAAGGAATTATGTTTATGGACCAATGTACAATGTGTAAGTAATACTGTCCATGTACTGTATGTAGCAAGATTTCAGTTGAATATCTTGAGCTTTGCTTTACAAGCAAGTGCAAAATGAGACTCACAAATGTTCTAGCACTTGTGTGTTGTATCACTCACCAGGGCTATGAAAAAAACACAGTGGTACATACATGTGGTACATATACATGAAGAAAGCACTTAATTGTATTAGGTGTAAAACTGCATTATTGGAATGGAAAGAATCCTGATCGACACGCTATGAAAATCTCAAGACATGAATGATGATTAGTAGCTTATGATCAAATGGACAACATATTCTCCCCAGTAATCTGGAAGAGACATTAAAACATCCATGATGAATCCTAATTGCTGTGAAGAATGACATTCACGACGTCTACCTGACCTTCTAGACATGGAAAGGGCTGTGAAGGAATGAGAGGAGGGGAATGAGAGAGAGAGAGAGCTGTCTGATCCACGGAAGGGGATGTAATAGGATTTGACACGCCGCCGGATCGGTTTCAAATTTGAACTTGAGATTTAGGTGGGATGGAAACTATAAATCTAAGGTGACGCGGACTAAAGAATGGATTGAAGAGGGGGAGAGCGGTGGGCAGAGCCAGAGACAAAGGAAAGAAGGGGAGAACACGGACAGGAAAGGGTGAACGGATAGGAAGAGAATTCTACAGCAATGTTATAAAGAGATAGAGCTGTCAGAAATGGGGGTGCGATTTATAAAAGGAAGGAGAAAAAGATACTGAAAGTTCCTCATGGCAATTTATTAAATGGCAAAAATCAAGCCTGAAACATAAAGTTGATTTTCAGATTCCATTTAAGGGATAATTCACCATTATATTACTGCAAAGAAAAAAATTTATATTATTTAAAATTGAAGCAAAATCTGAAGATCAGGCAGGTGTTGGCAATTTATTGAGTGGCCAAAATCATGCCTCCAAAACTTCCCAATTACATGACTTGTACACTTACATCTGCCTTTGCTTTAAAGGAGAATAACACTCTAAAAACAAGGCTTATTTGAATAATAAACAAAAATGGATTATTCATGGAAAATTCTACAACAATATTGTTAAGTAAATTATTATTTGTTTAAAATTTACTAGCAATAATTTCTGATTTGGAAACTTCATGGGCAACTCTGACTGCCTACAGTACACCTGATAACTCTTGACTCATCATTGTTCTTGCACTGAATATATGCTGAGCATAATTGTAGGGATAGCAATTAAGGTTTCCAAATAGTTTCTCATTATTTGCTTGAGTCTGCTCAAGTTTTGACCAATCTGCCACTTTTTCTTAGAAATCAACTTATTTTTAGGGTAACGTTGCCCTTTAAGTGGCGTCATCAAGATGATACATGTATGTGTCATGTCAAATGCAGTGATGCAGGGGAAGGGACAGCTCAGAATGCAGAGTATTTAGATCACCCACTAGAGGGGGCCTGATTAATGAACATGGACGTCTACGATACCAGCCCAGCCCAGCCCAGCGATACCACCATGATTGCTCCGAATCAGCATATGAAGGAGCATCTCCCTAGCCTAGATTCCAACCTGGTCTATATTTATAATCTAAACCCTAAACGTCCAGGCTGAACAGTTTGAGGATTTGTGATTTAATCACTCAAAATGTGGATCATTTGAGGGCAAATCACTTTCATCAAGTTTCTAAAATGGACAATACCTGACTTTCAGACCGTTGGTTAAAAAGATTGCTCACGATCACCCTTTTGAAGGCTTTTTGTCTTCCAAGTACAGTATATTCCCTTTAAAGGATCCCATGAATGAATAGCGGTAATGTTTTAGAACCGCTGAAATGGGCGATCCGCTATATAGTATCTTCCAAAAATGTTGTATTTGATCCATATATATTGATATATGGAAATAAAAATAAACAAATAAACAAACCGCTGATATGGTACTGATTTCAGATGGGGCTGGCAGAAATAGACTACTCTCTACTTGTGTGGAGCAAATAAGAGGACAATGGACATGTAATGAGGCATGGGAAGATTTAAACACTACCTGTACCTGACAGGGTAGGGTTTGGGAATATGTGAGACAGACTGGAAGCAGAGCAAAGCATCTCCGGGCGGAGGAAAATGACCACATCGATCTACAAGGTTTAATCTACCTTTGACTACCGGTACTGGTAATTACAACATGTGAGAGAGATTACATCATGAGGATGTTTGTACATGTATATTATGTAAACCATGTTGTGTTATATGTCAAAGCAGGGCCCTCTGGTAGAACAGTGTTCAACCACTGAAGGGGCTACCCTGGGTAAATAATAACAATAATATAAAATAAAATAAAATAAAATAAGGAAACCTAATGGATGCAGAAAGTAAATTGACCGAACTATATGGAAGGCAGATGTTCTGCACCACTCTTCTTTAATTTATTATTTCTGCCTTTGCCCAAATTTTGTAATGAGATACATGCAATGTACATGTACTAGCCCAATTGGACAAGGACAGACAGTCAGTAACAGACTAGTCTTAACTGCAGACATTAAAAATTTTGTTGAAATGTCAAATTAGAGTCTGTGCATGCAGACTAGCTACATGTACCCCGTAATCTTTTTTCTTCATCTCTCTCTCATCAATCTCTAATTAATTACACCTGCACAATCTCTCTGAATTGACCTGTGTGGCAAATCACACCACTGCATATATACGCATTTATCAAGATTCACCCTAAAGGTGCGTCTTCATTAGCCCGATCAGACGAAATAGCGAGCTATTTTTCTGATCCGGGGAACTAGCCTGAAGTTGCAATCGCGTCTTCATTAGCTCGAAACTCGGTATACGTAAGCTCGAGCTCGGGTTGCATAAATTATCCCGAGTTTCGCACATTCCAGCAGTGTGCGACAGGAATAGGCCATGACCGCATGGCTTCGGTTGTGAGCTAGCATTCACGCACGTGTAAAAACCTATTACGGAAACAATGCCTCGTGGGCGCTGATGCATGCCGGGATCGAGAAATTTTCAAGCTAATGAAGACGCTGCGAACTAGCTCGAGCTATTTCGCGAACTAGCTCGAGCTAGCTCCATCTAGCCCAAGATTTCTTGGGAAATTTTCTCGACCAAATAGCTCGCTATTTTGCCTGATCTGGCTAATGAAGACGCAAATAGCTAGCTATTTCGTGATCTGGCTAGCTAACCCGATCAGAACAAGCTCGCTATTTTGCCCAGCTCGAGCTAATGAAGACGCCCCTTAAGAGGCACGTGTCACATGATTTCCCTCCGCGCTCTGGCCTGTGAGATAGAATGCACATGCTTTGATGGTCAGTCGCAAATGGGGTATTGTAAATTGATGTGATGGTCAAGTGGTATGCATGTTTCCTTCCACCTCTGAGCAGCATGATTTAAATGGACACTGTATATTCTTAGATGATCAATCACAAATGGGATATTGTCAATTTGTGTGATAGTTGCATTGTATGCTGCACATTTCATTCCCGTTCTGAGCAGAATGGTATGGACACTGCACATTGTTTGATGGTCAGTCACAAATGGGATATTGTAAATGTGCATGCCTTAAAGATTGTCCGTCCCTTTTGCAAGCTTAAAATTTGAAATCGTCTATCACGATCGTAAATTGAAGAAAGTGTGATTCAAGACCATTTCTAAGAATATAGCATGTTGAAGCTTTCTGTATATGTAAAAAATTCAGCCGTTAAATTTCAAACCGACTTTTTTCGTACTGCGAAAAAAGTATTAGTCTTCGTTACAGTATCTATGTGGTTATTATGCAAGTGTGAAATCCTAATTTTATGAGTAATAATTTATAATTTTATGAGTAATTACCAAACTATGGAGATGATTCCTTCTATAGAACAATTTTTTCATAATGCGTTTTATAATTCAATAAACAGATTAATCAACAAAGCAGATATTTCAACACAAACTGCTAAGAGCCTGAGGCAAAGACTATTAATCAGACGTTGTTTACGTGCATTATTTGAATTTTACACTACGTATCAGTTTCAAATTATGAATATACAGCTTGCTAACACTTCTCTATATGTTTTGCCAATGTTTCGATGGTTTTGTGGTGATCTGCAAAAGGGACTGGCTGTCTTTAATCACATGTCACCGTGCATGTGTCCATGCTTCATGTTGTCTGTGGGCAGTGGTATGATAGTACACTTCCTGGGAGGCCGAGGAGCGCACATACATGTACAGCTGGCGTACCTGGCCCTCGGGGGTCAGGAAGTATTCCATTCCATGTGGCAATGGCAATGACATGGCAGAGGTGGGTCACCTAGCTACCCAGGGGGTGAATCACAGCATTGGATTTTTCTCTCTTCGGCATAGTCAATAATATACATTATCCTTATCCCTGTTTCTCCCACACCATCACCTTTCACATACCCCTCTCCCTTCTCTCCCCCAAGAAAATGTCTTTTTTTTTCAAGTTCAATTTTAATTTTGAATTACTTAAGGTTTCTACTTCAATTCCTAGGATAACTGACAGAAAAAAGTGCGCTGAGAACTGCCTGTATTAGGCGCCAAATAAATGTTTTGTATTATTATTATTATTATTATTATTATCATTATCATTATCATTATCATTATCATTATCATTATCATTATCATTATCATTATTATTATTATTATTATTATTATTATTATTATTATTATCATCATTATTATTATTATTATTATTTCAAGAAATTACAGTCATTTATATTGTATACATGTACAGTTCAAAAAAAATATTGAGATGGTCACAATTATACAATTTAGAGCATACAAGAAGAGTATAATTTAAGTATACAAAATGTACTTGAAATAGATAAAACAAAATGTAGAATCTTATTTATTTCAATTTTGGCTAATATTGATTTTATATTGGAGGGGTTATTCTATAATGCTCAATACGCTAATCATACATCACACATATCATGTATGTATGTAAATTTCATTAAGGTCTACAGTGTATGACCAAATTGTTGAATATACCACTCTTCTCCAGCACTTTTATTTATTTATTTAACATTTTCATCTACATTTTCAGTGCCATCACAACCTCCTATATTCTCATGGAGAGAAAGAGAAATGCAAAATACAACATTTAAAATGTATTGCACTTTTCCTCAGAAATTTCAATGGTCTTCAAGTAAAATCTATGCAACAATATCACCCATTTCAAACCAGTGCCAATCCCCAATCTTTTCCCTCTCTCTGTCTCCTCCTGTTCCTCATTGTGTTACTAATATATTCCATTTCATTACATAACAACTGCCTCATTTGCATTCCAGAGTCACACTATTAACTCTCGTTTAATTTGATTTGGAGGATACAGACTGCTGCTCCTAGTCTTTACCAAAGAGACCCTAGCAGGCACAATGTTAATAATTCCCATACTATGCGGGCTAGACCGCGCCAGTCCGCGCTATCTCTACCAGTGTAAACAAGCTCCTAATTCACTTACTTATTGAACTTTTATAGGATAAGACTCACATTTCTGGAAAAAAATTGCTCAGAGTGTACTGAGTTTACCTACAAATGCACAATATCACTCTCACTGCCCATATTATTCCACAACTAAAGACCATCCAAGGTCTGATGCCTGAAGACTAGTCCAGTGTTAATTTGGGAACTGTCAAGAGGCCATGAGGGGAGTCCCCTATAAATACCCAGCCAAGCAATCCCTGTGCTAATCTGCTACATCTGCAAAAGGAATCTACAGCGTCTTGCAAGAAAGGAGCCCCAACTACAAAGAAGAAAGGTCTGAATATGTGCAAGGTACATCAGGATATTTTTTTTCCCTGTGACCTGCAGTATCCTTGTCTTATGTAATGCCATTCAAATAAGTTCCATCTTTCAGGTAAGGATTCTTAAAAGTCTCCAGTAAGATTTAAATGTTCTGATCCCTTTTGCAGACAAAACAAATTTCTTGAAAACACTGCATGTAGAGTTTACATGTATGAATTCAAGGCATTTATAGCAAATTTGTGAAATATAAACCTAAGCAGTGATGTAGAATCTGCATAATGCATTAAAAATTGTTTTTCAGCTTAGAATCTAAATCTGGACAGTGCACAACTCTGCCAAGACAGTCCCAAGATCCCCTCAACTTTCACTCATTTGAAACTGATACATGTACTCTACACTTCAAAGTGTATCACCACACCTGACATGAACCCCCCCCCCCCCCCCCCATTCACCTCCACTTATGAAAGTAGTGCTTCTGAGAACAAAAGGCTGTATGTATACTTTGACAAGGACGTTGACTTTTGATGCTGATGGGCGATAAGGTCAGTGCGGATATCTGAGAACCAGCCTCTCCACCAAAGGCACACTACTCAGGTATCAGGTATCAGGAATCAAGAACGCAGGCTCATTATTGGCTTTCCACAATACTCATCCATTAAAGATAGGGGGTAGTAGCTGGCAATATTACATGACCTCTAATCAAGGAGGAGCTATTCCACACAGACTTAGACCCCGTTTACAGTGCAGGGCCGGGCCGAGCCGCGGCCGAGCCGCGGCTCGGCCCGGCTTCAATTGCGGTACTCGGCCCTCGAATTATGTGCGTTTACAGTGCTGGGCTCGGCCCGGTATATAACTTCAACCTTTCAATATTTTGTCGTAGTGGCGCTATGCATGTAAACAAACGATTATTAGGGAGCGCGCCGGGGTCACAGAGCGAAGGTGCAATATGGCGCGGGCTATTTGCCAGTTGTTTACGTTTACACGTACGCGCGGTTACCGGTACAGTATAGTATAGTATAACTCCCAAGAAAAACAAGATGAATAAAGCGACTAAACGTACAACAAATTAATGACGGGGCAGAAGACGAAGAGTGAAGTTAAAACAAAATGTAAAAATCGCGGGATAACTACGTCATGTCCTGTGAATGGTGACGTCACAGTCAGTGCACTTCCGGGTCGGCGATTTGGCCCCGCATTTTGGCCCGAGATGCGTTTACAGTGAGAAAAGGCCGGGCCGAGCCGCGGCCGAGCCCGGGCCGAGACTACCTCCTGAGGTTGGCCAAATGCGCGGCCGTTTTTGGCCGCGCATTTGGCCTTTTGAGCGTTTACAGTGAGGCTCGGCCCGGGCCGAGCCGCGGCTCGGCCGCGGCTCGGCCCCCACTGTAAACGGGGTCCAAGAGTCCCATTCTCCTCTGATTTCAGGATCACATGGATGATTCGTTTTAAAATGGTCAACATGGAAATCAAATGAGACTAGGACCTATGATGGAAAAAAACTTTTCTGCCCTGATTAAGTATCTCACAATCAATACCACTTTTATCCATGACCTTCAAAGACAGGGCAACCCTTTTGCAGACCTGTCCAAAAAATAACAATTGAGTAAAATCCATGTAAAATGGAAGCAAATACTGTACAAGAACTTCCCCTCCAATGACAGAACTGGAAACTAACTTAGCAGAATAATCGCGATCACCAGATTGTCAGTAGGTTTTGGATGACCTGTCAAAAACCTCCCAGGACTCGTAGACGAGAGATCAGAGACTGCTGTACCATTTTGAATGCAGACTTTGGTCCTTACGTTTCAAACGTAAACAAGGATAATTTATCATTTTTCCTAAGAATGTTGGTAAAGAAATGATTGTGAGATTTCATACACGTTGCTGTTAGGGTATACTGCTGATTAATGTCGAGTTTCATGACTTTTGCACATGGGCTACCCTGTCTATAAACTTTCCATAAAAGCAGGCATAAGAAGATATATTTTTGAATTGCTTACAGTTCTTGAATGGTTCTTGAATGCCTTCATAAATATTTTAAACGCAAGTCACAGATGTTCAGATCACTAGTCAGCATGGTAATAGATGCCACACACTTATCAACTCTTTAGTGGAAACCAGATTTGACAGAGAACAAACAACGGATATCTGCTTTCATCAAGGCCCTCTCATTTTACCAACAGTAGTTAATAGAATAATGGACTTTTTATGGCATCCGTTTTTTATTTACTCTACAAGGGAGAAGATAACTTTAACATATTTTAGTCTTGACATATATTTCAGGTTGGCTTTTGTTTTAACACAATTTGTCATCATGAAAGATCCTGAAAATTTGACCTTGTCCTGTGACCTTTCATCTATGACCTATCTAACCCCAAATCTAATCAGTTTAGTTGTAGTGTCTTATATCCTAATTGTCTCAATTTTTGTGAAGATTGCTAAAATATAGCATAATGAAATCCAGAGGATGGACAGAGGATGGACAGACACATGGATAGATGGACAGAAGGACATCCCAGAAAGTTACACAAACATACTGCCAATGGCTTCTTCCTCTCGGAAACACAAAAAGATCATGTCTAGTTTGTATTAGGCCTAAATATTATTGAAACTTAATGAGTTGTTGCCTTACAAGGCGCCCAGCAATGCATGAAAATACAGTGGAGTTTACTTCCAGCGCTTTCTAAGAACTTTGCAAATATCATGCATGTCTGGGCAGCGGCTGTAGCCTGACCTGGGAATGAGTCTGTATTGCTACTGGCCCAGGGCCAAGGAACTGGTTGCCCCTAGCCACCCAGTACACACTGCCAAGAAATGACTGGATACTCCTAGCCTAGCTCCCAGACTGTTGGGTATTTTCAGCCAAGCTTTACAATACTTAGGTCTGACTGGACTAGACTAATCATTCTCTTATTCTTCCCTGGGGCATCCTTGCGAAGGAGAAGAGAATAATTAGTCTTGTCAATACTAGACCTGATTGTATGTTACTTATAAATTTGATAAAAAAAAATGTAAAACAGACTGGAAGCTAGACCAGCATACTGGATATAGCCCCCAATTAACCCTATAAGTGTCAGTTAGACTGCTGCTCTATAAGATTGTGTTTATACAACAATGCAGTATTAGTGGCACCGTGGGCAGTTACATGTATAGAGTTAAATACACATCCACTGTATGGGACACATTTTGACAACATAAAATAAAATCATCTTATCTCCATCTGGTTTTCTTTGTGTTATTAGTATGTACAGGGTGTGTATATTGGCAGAACTTAAGGCCCGGTCACACCGCCCGAACTTTCCTGGAGCATTCCTTGAACGGTAGGGAGAGGGGGCCGAATTTCAACACTTTCGGAGCGGTAGGAGGGACCAACAAGGATGGCTGAGCATATAGAGTATTGCTGGGGCCAACTTCTGTTAATCGGTGGTGAACGGTAACAAGCGATGACAATTTTTTTCCCCATCGCTCCAGTTTTGGGTTTGAACTTCAATGGGATCTAAATAATCATTTAACCTTCTCAGCCCATTGAATACCATAATCCTTTGTAAATTACTTATTGGAATTAAGGTGACATTGAGGGTATGAAATAGGATGAAGAACTGCGATGAATCTCACTGTGTCTTGAAACTGCTGCTTTGCACTAACGAGTTGAACTTGCCGTCTGGCAATGTGTCACAAATGCAATTAATGTTCCAGAGAAATGGTGTGTTACATGTAAATCATTACGCTGTAATTTCCATGTTGCGCCAGCTTCAGAAAGATCAGGGTAAAGTTGTGTTCAACCCAGAAGCAATTTTCCGCTGCTTGACATTTAATCATGAAACCATAGAGGGGAATTCTTGGTTTTCTCTATTTCAGTGGAGCTTTAAATCACTTTGGCGTTATATCAACACCGTGGAGCATGCCACGTTTCTTGCTTTGCCACGGTCAGGACGATGCAGTGGGTGGCAGCAGCACACCATTTCCCTGTAGGTGCGTCTTCATTAGCCCGATCAGACGAAATAGCGAGCTATTTTTCTGATCCAGGGAACTAGCCTGAAGTTGCAATTGCGTCTTCATTAGCTCGAAACTCGGGATACGTAAGCTCGGGTTGCATAAATTATCCCGAGTTTCGCACATACCAGCAGTGTGCGACAGGAATAGGCCATGACCGCATGGCTTCGGTTGTGAGCTTGCATTCACGCACGTGTAAAAACCTATTACTTTAACAATGCCTCGTGGGCGCTGATGCATGCCGGGATCGAGAAATTTTCAGGCTAATGAAGACGCTCCGAACTAGCTCCATCTAGCCCAAGATTTCTTGGGAAATTTTCTCGACCAAATAGCTCTGTTTTTTGCCTGATCTGGCTAATGAAGATGCAAATAGCTAGCTATTTCGTGATCTGGCTAGCTAACCCGATCAGAACAAGCTCGCTATTTTGCCCAGCTCGAGCTAATGAAGACGCCTCTTGTGAGGATAGCTGAACCCTTACATTACCAGACCTTGAAATCCCCGTTGGTTTAATACACAGATTCAAGTCCATGGTAATGAGAGGTATATATAGACATATATTCTAATAAAATAATCATCTTTCTCACTCACCTCTTCCATTCACTGGATCCTTTGCCACATAAGCCACATAGTTCTGTGTTTCCTGTTTAAACAAGAATGAAAACATAGAGAGAAGATTGTAGAGGTAACAAGAATCTTAATCAGATAGGAAATAGATACTCCCTTGTACAATAATAAGTTCTACAGCTTCCACACAGAATGGAGGAGGTTATTGTCAACTCTGTTTCAGTTTGTCAAACATTGGACATTTTATGTACAATGTCAATAATAAAGCTAAACCTACAGCTTTAGGCAACATACATAATTATCACTAACAATTGAAGACCAATGAAAAACAATAGAGGTGAACATAGTCTTGTACATGAACAGCATGGAATGGAATCGTACCCATATACATACAAAGTAGCAGGGCTTCCTTTATTTTTAATGAGTACCGGTATACATTCGTATAACTCTGCCAGCATATTTCTGGTGTGGTGGTCTGAATACAAAGTTTATGATCAATTTTGTCAAATTTAATTAGGATTGTTGGAAAGTACATCCCACTACATGTACAAGACAGTACTTAATGAATTGAGGTTTTATCTGATTTGGCAAACAAACAGGTCACCAGTCATGCGTAAAGTCGTTCTTACATGTAGCTTACAAACAACTCGGTGAAACACCCCCCTAGTCACAGTTTCGTAGGAGGAAGAGCACAAAATCAATGGCAAGGACGTATACTATGTCATGACAGCTTGTTGCAAGACGTAAGAGGATGAAGACATTGATTTTGATATTTACTACTTTCTACCATCATTTCCTCCTCTATCTGGCTATAGTAATCTAGTGTTAATTCTGACCCCTAAATATCATTGTCAGAGGCAGAGGGGAAAAAAAAATTACGTCAAAGACTACGACGTCATTGCAATGCTTAGAAATACGTATGAAGATAGCGAGGGGGATGCCAGGATGACGTGAAGACCGAGAGATTGTACTTGATGCCGTAAAACAACAAGCGGAAGATCAGGAAATCTGCAAGTCAACTACGTTAGATTTATGCCCTAGGCCATATCAACCCTTACAGGCAAGTCAGCAGTGTCAAGAGACAATGGCCCCAATCATATACCATCATCATGATAATACCGCTATTATTGATTACCGATGCACATCAGGAAATAAGTTTCCAGCGAGACGCTAAAAACAACGTTCGTATAAACCGAAAAAGTCTTTTCATTGCAGTGTGGTGGACAACTGCACCCTCTCCACACTCCTAGCTGGGCCTGTCTACAGTAATGAGTACATTTCTATAATATTTACTGTAACATTTGCATTTATAAATCTCTTAAATTCCAAACCAGCCAATAATAATAAAATTGCAACGTAATGAACATTCAGAGCAGGCTTTTACCTGAAATTATTTTGGATGAAATTAATTCAACACTCTGTCATATTTTGGTGGTGCAAGATGGTTATAATTTCAAATGATTCAGTTGTGTCAAAAAATATCCCTTTACCGTAGACAGACCCAGCTACAGCCAACACGTGGTGGTGACATGTTCCGCTAAGCCATTCTGCAAGAATTGCGACATTTTTTTTTACTAGGTCTCAATCCACAAATATCTGCAAAATTGGCGGAACTAAAAAAGGAGGAAGCAAGTACCGCATTATCTGAGTGATTCCCATTCATATATGCAGCTATCTGTAAGGCATCGACAAAATTGATGCAAATGTTGTGCTTATTTTGAGGATAGGTAGTGTATATGAATGAGTTTAAAGTACATGTACAGTAACAGAAGATAATCAGCCTACACCCTGTATCAGACACTTCATAGGTGCATGACACTCACTTGTAATCACACAGACAGCAGACTGTTTACATTTAATAAAGGTTTTGAAGGGCCATGAGAGGCTGGTTGCCAGAGATTGCTCATCTGCAGTGTGAGCTGTAAGCACTATTGGTGTGGCATGGTTTATTTTGCTGGTCTGCACTTCACTCTGAGAGATTAAGTGGTGCTGTTTTATTGCATGCAGCATCACACTGATGTACCATGATGACCAGAACATCAAACTGTGTTCCATGTTTAAGAAGTGCACAGGGTAGCACTGGCACTGGCACTGGCACTGGCACTAACACTAGCACTAGCACTGGTACTGGTACTGGTACTGGCACTGGCACTGGCACTAACACTAGCACTAGCACTGGCACAAACACTAGCATTGGCACTGGCACTGGCACTGGCACCAGCACTTGTACTGGTGCTAGGTTTAGTACTTCTCAAAGTGGGGGGGGGGGGGGGGGGGTGCACCTTGAAGCACCTCACATACATGTATGTGGATCATAACTTTCTTTGGCAGATTTTCATGAAACCTTCACTATTATATTCATGTTTCTGCTTTTATTAAAACCAATTTATCTTCAGGGTAGACTTTCCCTTTAATCAGACACTGTCCAAGCAAACATGTATGAAATACATTGGTTGTTTCTGGATGAAAGCAGACATCAATAACTATAATGTGAGGTATGAATTGATGTTTTATCCAATCTACTATGTTCACTAGAAATAAAACAACTTATTGATTCATATAAACAGCATTATAGGGATATGGGGGAAGGCCTTCACTTTGTTCATTGTAAACCTTTAAACAGAATTGTTTCTCCGACAAACATGTAGTGCTACATGTATGCTACCGTACCTTCCAATAACCACAATGAAATGAGCAGTGACAGACACAGCACATTCGCACGTAGTCACGCCCTCAGCCAGACTTACAAATCAAATCTAACGGTAATTCTTAAACAAATTATCCACTCATCTTCAAACACTCTATATTTAGCCATTAATTGTGTTCTTCTTGCAAGCAGCTTGAGTTGAATTCAGCACCCATGGAAACCCCCGCCATGTTGCTACCTGCCCTAAAACCTGCGATTGTCAGAATGGGATTGGGTGAAGATAATACCCCGAAGACGCACAGGAAGTCTTCATTTTAATGCAACATGGACAAGTGCCAAACGGAAGTGTTAAAAAGGGTAAGAATGGGAAAAGTTGGCTGCAGACCTGAGCTATTTTAAGATACGTGTATCAGGATTCTTTTATTCACATCCGCAGGTGCTATTTTTTGTTCTTCTTCTTTGGAACTGGCTATTTCAGTTTCAGTTTGTTCTCATTCTCAAATCGTCTTGCTTTCTTTTTTCTTTCTGTTGCCTCTTCCTCTTATCTTCTCCCTCTTTCATTTTCCTTTCCTCCTTTTATTTTGTTCCTCCTTCTCATTTGTTCTTCTTCCATTTCCATCTCCTAGTCCTCTTTCATCTTTATCTTCATTCTTTGGGCTAAAAAAAAAATGCAGAATCATTCACTTTTATGACACATCAATGACAAACACCATTGATTTTTTTTCAAGAATGGTTTGATTTTTTCGCTGTATATCTGATATGTGCAGAGTCCTCTTCACCCCCTTCTCCCTCGTAATATAGTCATTTCAATCATCTTCCTTATCCTCCAGATTGCATCACTCCAACTCACTTATTTCGATTTGACAGTATGATGGCTATCATGATGTATTTTAAGATGACAGGAAGTCCTTTATCTATTTTCCGCAGAAAAATTTGAAAAGAAAATACATTGTAATAATAACCAGTACTCACATATGTAGTACAGGAACACAGAAGGAAAGAAAGGCAATAAAAGACAAAAAAAACCCTGACATTTAGAAGACCCAACAGGAAGAAAACAAAGGTTTCGATTTCCAGGATTTCCGGACAGGGCATTTTTCCGTTAGATCTCACGGATGCTAAGGAAGTCTCCCTTGTGAGTTTGGGGGTGTTGTATTAACTTGGGATGCAGGTGAAGGGCTTAACATGAACTTCAGGGCAGGCCTTGTTTATTGCGGCTTTTCGTTACCATTCTATGCAGATTGAAACACCATTTCATGTAGCAAAATTTATGGGTTCAGCTCATACAATGTACATGTACATGGCATGTGTACGGGGGACTCAGGGAAATTAGCCCCAACATTGCACAAAAAAGACCCCTTGGCTTGACAAGAGCCCTTGTGAAAAAACACAAAAATATGTTTGGCGCAGGGCATTTGTTAAACAGCGTCAAGCTTGAAAAGTAGCCACAGTACAGGATCCTTAATTTTTGTCCTGCATGCTACATTTGAATGTTGCTGTTTTTTGTCTGTAAAACAAATATGGACCTGGTCAGCCGAGTACAATTTAGTTTACCTTTAGTTTTCCATTAATATAATAAACTTATTAGATGATCCCAAAATATGCTTAGTTTGCTATTTGAAAACTATTTCTTTATTTTTTAGAGGAAGCCTTTCTGCATGTTATAGCGGGATACAAATCAGGCATTATTACTGACTACAAACATTGTTGGTTTTTATATAGCTTTGTTCCATATGCTGAACTGATTTTCCTCAAGGTCATGTTAGGATTTCAGATCATATCAGAGTACTCCCTAGCCTAGGTACTAGGTTGTAAAGCGCATGGACACAACCCAGTCTGTTCACAACTATGTCTAGTAACACAGACTATGCCCCAATGCCATCCTCGCTCCTGAGAGGGGAAGAAGACAGAGGAGCCATGATGTAATTAGGGCGTAGTCTGTTTTACCAGACTTAGTTGTTGGTAGACTGGGTTTTGTCCATGCAACTCGTAGCCTAATACCTAGGCTAAGTACATGTACCCCCCCAAAAAAAAAAAAATAATAAAAAAAATAAAAAAAATAAAAAAAATAAAAAAAATTAGCAGAACCTATGCACAAGAATTATTAGTGTACACTACAAGAACAAATGTACTTGAAAATGCTCCTTTAAAAGGAAATCTATGTGCACTACTGACGGCTCAAATCATCAAACTGAATCAGCCTAACACTGAAGATCATTAATCACCCAAATGGACCAGGTACCACATCCTGATGTATCATTTGCAATTTGGGGGCCCAAAACGTGTCACCTACGAGGGGTAGAACACAGAGATTGAACTTCCCAAGGAAAATTGGTCAGACATGCAGAGCCGCAGAGGAATGTTTACACTCTCCAACGGCTTTCCCAGTTCACTTCCGCCATGCCAGAAAATCAAATCATGTTGGTAGAATGACTTGGCAAGCGACATTCCAGCATGTCAGTGGTTGAAATACTGGTGCTGTGGTACAGCATACATGCACATGTACATGTACAATAATCTAGTGATGAATCCCTGTACATTACAAACCACATGTTCATGTTCACGTTGTAAGTTCATATACATAGGAGATCAAAACACTTCACTAGACTATTCAAACACAAACATATCTGCCCAGGGCTAAAGTTAATACGAATCTACACAGTGCTCAGTGCAACCACTATCACCATGGAAATATAATCTTCATATGCCCTACAGACTTGTTTCAGCTTCTCCGGTGTGTGCCAGGAAGAAGGAACTGGTATAGTGAGTAAATAAATTAGTTTCGTCTCTTTTTTAAAAGGTGTATTCATATGTAATTTTACCTTGTATATAATTCGCCTTTGTAAAAAAAAAACTGACATGAAATGTATATGAATGAAAGCACTATAGAAAAGAGTGTGTGTTTGTGTGTGGGTGAAGTGAAGAGGAGGGGGAAGAGAGAGAGAAGGGGTTGTGAATGGGTGTGATTGCTTCCAGCCTCTACTTACCGCATCACCTCCAGACGCAAATGAGATGCCTTGCATCTGATGGTTGGCAATAGGCTGAAAGACAAGAAACACATCAACAGTAAGTACTTAATTCTACGACTGGATGAAGCAAGTCTTATGAAATCACCTCTGTCTTCCAAGCAAAAATGGAAATACTTAATTTGCTTACACTCTTGATGTCATGAAGATATCAATGAGATCAAGCCTGCCTTCACATACATTACAGTATATATATCAAATATTTTGTTACATTATCATGTAAACAGGTATTTGTTTGCTACCTGTGAAGCACAATATATGTCCCCCCCCCACACACACACACACACATACATACACGCACATACCATGCACAATTTAACAGCAGGGCCCCGTAACATAAAGGTCTGTGATCAATTGCAAAATGGCAATGGCCAATCAACATCAGAGACTGACCAGTAACCAATCAGAATTTGTTTTTCAGCTTTGCGATTTAAAGCCTTAATGTTACAGGGGCCCAGATGGATGGATCAGTGTATACAGACTTCTCATAACATATGGCAATCTGTCATTGAAAATAATTAGACCAATACATCAAGGCTACTTGACTGTCAATACGCTGCTCATATTTCATGGTAATGGTGATTCCTCGCTCTACTAAACTCACTTCATTCCATTGTCTCTTTCCTTCCTTCCTTCCTTTGTCCCTTCCTCCCTTCCTTTGTCCCTCCCGCCCTCCCTCTCCCTCCCTCCCTCTCCCTCCCTCCCTCTCCCTCCCTCCCTCTCCCTCCCTCCCTCCCTCCCTCTCCCTCCCTCCCTTCCTCTCCCTCCCTCCCTTTATCTCTCGCTTTCTCCCTCTCTCCCTCCCTCCCACTCTCGCTAACTCCCCGCCTCCCTCCCCCCCCCTCCCCCCTCCCTCCCCCCCTCCCTACACTTCTCCCTCCCTACACTTCTCCCTCCCTCCCTCCCTCCCTCCCTCCCTCCCTCCCTACCCTTCTCCCTCCCTACCCTTCTCCCTCCCTCCCCCCCCCCCTCTTTCCCTCCCTCTCTCTCTCCATCCATCCCTCCCTCCCTCTCTCTCTCCCTCCCTCCCTCTCTCCCTCCCTCCCTCTCTCCCTCCCTCCCTCTCTCCCTCTCTCCCTCCCTCCCTCTCTCCCCCTCCCTGCCTCCCTCCCCCTCCCTCCTCCCTCCCTCCCATCCTCTCCCTCCCTCTCCCTCCCTCCCTCTCCCTCCCTCCCTCTCCCTCCCTCCCTTCCTTCCTCTCCCTCCCTCCCTTTATCTCTCGCTTTCTCCCTCTCTCCCTCCCTCCCACTCTCGCTAACTCCCCGCCTCCCTCCCCCCCCCCTCCCCCCTCCCTCCCCCCCTCCCTACACTTCTCCCTCCCTCCCTCCCTCCCTCCCTCCCTCCCTCCCTACCCTTCTCCCTCCCTACCCTTCTCCCTCCCCCTTTCCCTCCCTCTCTCTCTCCATCCATCCCTCCCTCCCTCTCTCTCTCCCTCCCTCCCTCTCTCCCTCCCTCCCTCTCTCCCTCTCTCCCTCCCTCCCTCTCTCCCCTCCCTGCCTCCCTCCCCCTCCCTGCCTCCCTCCCTCCCGTCCTCTCCCTCCCTCCCTCCCTCTCCCTCCCTCCCTCCCTCTCCCTCCCTCCCTCCCTCTCCCTCCCTCCCTCCCTCCCTCCCTCCCTCCCTCCCTCCCTCCCTCCCTCCCTCCCTCCCTCCCTCCCTCCCTCCCTCCCGCCCTCCCTCTCCCTCCCTCCCTCTCCCTCCCTCCCTCTCCCTCCCTCCCTCCCTCTCCCTCCCTCCCTTCCTCTCCCTCCCTCCCTTTATCTCTCGCTTTCTCCCTCCCTCCCTCCCTCCCTCCCTCTCCCTCCCTCCATCCCTCCCTCTCCCTCTCTCCCTCTCCCTCCCTCACTCTCCCTCCCTCCCTCTCCCTCCCTCCCTCCCTCCCTCCCCTCTCCCTCCCTCCCTCCCTCCCTCCCTTTCTCCCCACTCTCCCTCCCTTTCTCCCCACTCTCCCTCCCTTCCTCCCTCCCTCCCTCCCTCCCTCCCTCCCTCCCTCCCTCCCTCCTTTTATCCCTCCCTCCCTCCTTTTATCCCTCCCTCCCTCCCTTTCTCCCCACTCTCCCTCCCTCTCTCCCTTCTGCATTCAGACCAGTACAATCATCTAGGAACGAGAAATCTCTGTTTATGTTATTAGGCAGCAGAGGGATGAAAGACAGTGACTCATCTTTTTCTATAGCAATCAACAGCACTACCCTCCAGTGCACATCACTACACAGTAGTTTCTTGGAAATTGAGTATGATGAATTCATACTGTGCCAGTTGGGCAACAAGGCTGCTACTTTCAGCTAGTGGCTAGGATTTTTCCTATGGACCAATTATGTACAATTATTACATAACATTATCATTACATGTCAAATTTTATGACTTGACCTTGACCTTTGACCTTTGACCTTTGACCCAAATCTAATCAGTTAATTGCCCTGACATATATTACCATTGCACTATAAAGTTTGATGAAGTTCAATAAATCATTTTTTGAGTTATCACATAAACGAGATCTGGATGGAAATGATGGAAGGATGGACAACCCAAAAACATACATGTAATGCCATCCGGCACAGTTTGAAATTAAAGGTAATGGATAGTAATGATACAATCATGGAACCCATAATCTTGGCACACCTATCATACAATCACCACAGATCCAAGTCTCATTGGATATTTTAAACAGCTATATTATGCTGAGATTATTCCATCCTGTGCCCCTGAAATCAAGTAAGAATGAGACCTGTGGTAACCATACAAGAATTCTGTCAGGAGTACAGGTCATATTATATCCTACATAGATTGAATCCTGTATAGTGATTGGCTCAAACAGCATCATGTGACCGAATATAATTCAACTATGATGTTGCGTGACATCAGACCTCGAAATATTTTTCACTATACCAATATTCTGACGTCATTATTTCAGAAAACTGGATATTTTGCTATCGATATCCATCGATCGATCGGTTAATTTTTTTACTGAAAGGTTGTCGATCAGCAAACATAAACATAAGTTTTTTGTCGTTATTTGCATCGTTTGCTTGTGTGACAAGGAAAAATCCAAATGAGCAATTGTGGTAAGTTGACATCTCATATTCTCTCTTGTAATAATTGTAGGATATAAATCAAATATAACATTCACTATTTTTGAAGTACCAGGTGAAATTATGGATTCCTCGGTGGCAGGAATAATACTATTTTTTTTGGGGGGGGGGGCTGCACCCCTCAAAAAAATAGTATTATTTCTGCCACCTTGGAATCCATGATTTCAGTGGAACTTCTCAGTGCATGGTATATTTGATTATTATCTTTACCACTGCAATCTAGTTCCTTGAATTTCTCTTTTCCTCAAATTGCATTGATAGCATATCAGGCAAACAGTATTGATTTGTAATTCATGATAACCATTGAGAACAATCTAAGACGTCACAATAAATTCGGTAAAGTTACACATTTTATATGCATTTTGGTTATATTAATTTTCTTAGCTGATCTCAAATAGGGATTGTCTACCATTGGCTTACAGGAAATGCACTGGGTGTAGCCAAAAATTGCCCAGTTCCACCCTGTAACTTGCATTTAGAACTTCCCATGTAGAAAATCTGAAATATATACGCAGTCTTTCCTAGGCACTTCCTGTAATGCCAGGATCAGAAAATCAGAGGGAGAAACTTGGGTCTAATTTTGCTATACCAGTACTTATTGAGAAATACGGAAGTACATTTGGTCTATTAGGTTATGCATACAATGTACACTATATGAAGGGACTATGCACTTTAACTCTTATCTTCAGTCCCTCCCTCCAAACAGAAAGTTCAACTCCTGTATTTATATGTTTGTTCATGTTCGTTCAAGTGTTCAATACATGTAGGTTAAATCAAAACGGGACAGTCTGGCAAACATGTTGCTGAATCAACAAGGTACATTTGTAAATGCAATTGTGAGCTGTCAAGATTTACTAGACCAGAGTACATGCTAGTACAAATAATCCAATCTTCAATTCCATCAATCAAGTAGAAACAAGCAAGTCTTATACATAGATTGCATGTTCTAAACAAGTGGAGAAATTTCTAAAGGCACACCTAAACTGAAACTATGCCATGTTTTTCTTGCAATCCTACATGAAAAGCCATACCTTTCTGAACCCTTTTCTGAAATTAAATAACCTTGGTCCAGCGATGCAAATGAAAAGCATGTATTTATCTTTACTCTCTTACATGTTCTATACTTTAAATAATGGAGGGAAATAGGAAAAACTTCCTGGTGTTGAAAAGCCTTTCTGGTGACTAAATAGTTGTTTAAACATGTTAAATTAGAATTCTGACTTACCTTTCCAGTTTCCTTTATCCTAATATTAATGCTGGCTGTGGAGATGGTCAGGTTAACATTGGCGCCTCCAAAGAGAATGTTTGGGTTCTCTGCAATGATTTTACATATGGTCTTGCTGGCCTGCAGGGTGAATGGAAGGAACCAGAGAGGTAGAATAGTGGCAGGAGGGGAGAGGGGAGAGGAAGAGGGGGAGAGAGGGGACAGGAAGGAAGGGAAGGGGAGAGGAAGAGAGGGAGAGGGGAGAGAAAGAGGGGGAGAGACAGAGAGAGTGTGTATATGTGTTGGGGGGGGGGGGGAGGAGGTAATCATGATAGATAGGGGGAGAAGGGTGAGGATACATGTAGATGAGTGGAGTAAGAAATAAAGAGTGAAAGAAGGGAACAGCGAAACAGAAAGAGGATTTAGGAATATGTGTCAAATATTTTGCATTATCTTAATGATGTGTGAAAGACATAAACATTAATCACGTTTTAATGACTGAAACAGAAAGGTCCACCTAACAATCCAGTAGCATGTAGTACATCTATACTAAAACATGAAAGCTGGGGCTTGAAGGTTACACAAGCACAGGCATGTGGTTTAGGGTCTAATTTCCAACTGAATGAAAATATAATTTACTTTACGACAAGGTGTCCCTTTTGCAGGTAAAAAAAAACACAATTTTGTTTATCAACTTTGGTAGGGCAAATGAGTTACATGCAAACTATCTAGGGACAAAGCACAAGCTAATACAGTGCTATATTGACCTTTATTGATATTTATGCAAATAAGGCACTTTTGCGAGTATGGTTAAATCTGGTTCATGCCTATCAACCAATCAGGTAACAGGATCATCAAGATGGGGTTT
Source organism: Arbacia lixula (assembly GCA_963669155.1). Taxonomy (NCBI): domain Eukaryota; kingdom Metazoa; phylum Echinodermata; class Echinoidea; order Arbacioida; family Arbaciidae; genus Arbacia; species Arbacia lixula. Next base: position 1,940,750 of record OZ022578.1, on the reverse strand, counting down.
ACAATATCCCTTATGTAAGATAATAACACTAAACCTCAGACTATATGTACATGAACACGCATTTGGTTCACAAAGTCTCATGTATGGATCAGGTCGTTAGCTGACTCAAGGGAGGAAAGTCAATCTGCCTGTTGCCATGGAAACTGCCAACTGCTTTTTAAAAGCAGCCTTCACATTAGCATTCATGCGACACATGAGTGAGCATGTATATCAGCACTGTCACTCTGGCAAGTAATTGCAGTGACAGATACCGACTAGAGCAAAGATTACGTACACAATGTACATGTACACCTATCCAACTGTGCGTCTAACTGTGATACCGCCTGTAGGAAATGAGCAGTAGAGGTCACTAATGCTAGAGACACTTCTTTGAAATGGTCTGTTGGTTCAATGTATCATATAGTGCTCAAGAGGTATGTATAAAGATATAATCCACTTTCAAACCCACTGTACTTTTAAATTTAAGCAGAAAACGTGAAGGAACAGCGTAATGTATATTGTGGGTATGTACACAAATGTAGGTGATAAGCAAAAAGGTGGGGGGGGGGGCTGGGGGACGTGTGAGAGTTCCCCCGCCCCCTTCCTAATGCTCATATGCTGCGTGTGTGTGCCATGGGCTGCAAAATGCAATTCAGCCCCCTACGAACTTTTTCATTCCCTGGGTGGAATATGTGAATTATCTTTGTGCTGTTGTTGAACCCAACGTCAGGCCTATACAATCAAATACTTAAACACCCATTGTATGAAGTCAATAAAAAGCTATAACGGAACAAGAGGCAAGTGTACCATTTGATGAGTCACCAAACTAACTACATGGAACTCCATGTATTATTATACAATAAAAAGGGGTCATACGATATCAACACAAAATAGGTTGACAGGTATGACAGGAATTTACACTGCAGGAAGCACACCGCAAGATATTCACCCAGATAGCATTATATCATGGCGGGCAATGGCTGTGCTGCCTTGCAGGCTAAAGTTTCACTTTCACTACACATGCCTCGATGCAGCTTCACTTCTCTAGGAATGATAACGTCTCAAGTGCATACACCTGCAACCTCAAAGTCACCTCTTGAGAACGCCTTATGTAGTTTTTTGTCTTACCCAACTAATCATTTGTTTACGTTAGTAAGTTTAATAATTCATCACAATAAAATTACTCAAATAGATTTACAGATGTGCATCAATTCAGTTATGAGTTATCTGTATTCAATTCATGTATTTTTCTGTGTATCATAACAAAAAAGTTTGTTACTGTGGCAACTATCATATACACAACAGCTCAAAGGAATTGGCATACGGAAAGAGAAAAGGAAGAAAGGGAAGGACCCGCAGTTCTAAACCGCGGTATATTTTTTCCAGTTCAGCATGAAACATGATGCTTTAGCCTAAAAAGCATTGATTATGTTTCATGCTGAACGGGACAAAATATACCGCGGTTTAAAACTGCAGGTCCTTCCCTTTCCTTTTCCCTATGCCAATTCCTTTGAGCTGTAGTGTAACTATGATTCATAAGCAATATAATTGTAAGAGTACTGCTTTTTTGGTTATAATAAAAGTAACTTTACAATGTAAACTATTCCTATCTGTTCTTACTGAATATAGCCATGTCTGTGACAAACGTTACTCCCTCATAAAATAGCCCCCATACCAGTGAAGGAATAAGAGGGCTCAAGGCTATTTAGCCACCAAAATGAAAAAGGTGCCCAGATATGACAAATGAGGCCTAGAAGCCTTTTTCTCCTCATCTATTGCAAAGCGTTGTTCTATCACTTCTGTGAGCTTGTTTCATGACATCAGTATAGTATACAGTGTAGCCCCTAGCAATGTCTGTGTATTCTGCTAAGTACTCAAGAACGCTCCTCATAAAACAATGTGGTCTCTTAACAAGGAATCTATCAAAATAGAACGGATAATAGCCTGAACCATAAAAATACATTTCAAGGTCTACTCACATAAATTAATTGCTTATTAAAGACAAGGTATCCCATTTGTAGAAGTCATAAAACTTTGGCAAGAATCAGCAGTATACCCTAACGTTAACACATGTGCAATCTTACAGTGATATCGTCATGAACCTTTTCGGGAAAAGTGAAAAAAACAATTGATATTTACATGTATATGTACTGTGTCCCTTGTTTTGATATCCATGTATTTTGTTACAATGTTATTTTTATTGTCAAATAAATAATAATAAGCGGATGTTTTTCATCATACTATACCTTCTTCTTCCTGTTATATTTGAATCCAGCAGCATCACACACTCTGAAGATTGCCTCTCTGCAATGACAACGACAAGAGAAATAACTTGGTCAATCAACAACTGGATGAACATCTATGGATCAATACTTGTAACAAAGAAATGCTTCAGAAATGTATAGATGTACACTTTTTAAAACAAATTACAAAGTGGACGAATCATGTACTCAAGAAATAATATCTTAACAATTGCATCCTAAACAAAATTGTTACTGTTTCATAATTGCAACTTCTGATGTATGTAATCATGAGGTATGTAAACATAATGTGATAACTCACATGTTTGTACACTACTTAAACATCTGGAGTGATTTTTTTATTTGGATTGGATTGGGAAGAAAATTACAAATAATACATAAATAATGCAGATGGCATGAACTTAGAAATGCCATCAAGTCTGTTAGGTTGTGTCTTCAGCCTACTGCGTTGCACAGCAGCTAATGGTAACCATGTACATCAAATTTGATTTATTACAGAATAATCTCATTTCCTACTCTACCCAACCATGTGGAAATGTTCTAGGCATAAAAGCAAGCACACTCATCCAATTAGTTGACAAGCCAAGACATGCAGATGTATGTCATTAGTTTACCCATTACACTGTACACTAGTCTACCAGACAATGTCACAAGGATATAATGACAAATTATTAGAAGCCAAGTTCTTTCAGGTTCCAACAAAAGGAAATTACTATCATGAATGTACATGTTTAAGTCATCCTTAAGTATACCGTAATTAGATTGAAAAGTAGTACACTGCCTTACACTATACTCTGGTCTAGTCTGCCAAAATATATCACAATGCAGCAATAGATATGGTAACAATTCCATTACTCGATCATATGTATTGATGATTTTATCACTGCACTAAGTATTAAAGCAACTTTGCAATTAAATAAGTACCCCTGCAAATGCACACACACAAAACAACCCTAAGAACCCACTACAACTGCAGTGTATAGCAAAAAGTACATTGAGATCCAATTTGGTACAGCAAATAAAACCTCTCTCCGGCAGTGAAAGTGCATATGTGTACATATTATCCTGGACACCATGCTGACGTTATTTCCTTGTAAGCAGGTGTAATTTTCACACGCAAATAACCAAAACGCTCAGGGGTCTTTCCCCCGCAGTCCTGGCCAAGGTGAAAAACTCAAAGCTGAGTCAGGAAGTCAGAAAGAAGGGCTATCTCAAACAGACACGTCGGGCCTCAGGTGGATGAGAGGGCATCCACAATGCAGGGCAGTCAGACCTCACAGAGAGGCAGGTACACAAATGGACAGACTGACAGATGCATTTCATGATTATTCAACAAAGAAATTGGAATTTCATGAATATTGACTTACTTTGTGACTTGGCCTCTCATCTCAAATGGCAGTGTCCTCATTGACTGCTTGACTTCCACGCATCCAACATACTGAGGGAGGAAGGGAGGGGAGAGACAGACAGAGAGAGAAAGGATTTATACAAAAAAAAAAACATGAATATCACCTCTCATTCATTAAACAAAACATACATACAAGTGGAATGACAAATGCCATATTCCATGTTTGGTATGGTCATCTGTAAATAAATCTGCAAATGTTTGACACACACAGATTGATGATAATTTTTTCTTGCTCCATACCACATTTGCATAATGTACATACCGTATATTAGTAACAGTTGATATATTTGCCAGGTACAGTAACATGAATTTATCAATTAAAAACAATCATAAGTGCTTGCATGTTTTTAGCAATTTAAACTTGTCTTTTTCTGTCAAGCTGGTTGACATTTCTCATGTCAAAGTCATGTTTAAGGACACAACACAGTTAATTGTATGACATGTATTACCCACTAACTTGCAACATATTTGCTCCATATAAACCAATCCTCTCTGCATGTACATACTTTGCTACAGTATGATGTACAACATAAAAGCTGTTTCTGTTCAGAAATACACATGTTGGCAAATCATGGTTGATCCACTTCATTTAGATATCATTAGATTCATCTATAGATTTAGATATCACCCAGCTCTTTTTTTAATCAAATCAATTCAGGAGTCTACAACTGTTCAACAATCTTTTGACGAGCTTGCAAATTTATACATATGTACTCTCCTACTCCTCTCTCCATCTCTGCCTCTACCTGTCTGTTTCTTTCTTTCTCTTTCTCTCTCTCTCTCTCTCTCTCTCTCTCTCTCTCTCTCTCTCTCTCTCTCTCTCTCTCTCTCTCTCTCTCACACACACATACAAAAAAATCTTTCTGTCCTTTCTTCCTTCATTTTTGTGTGTTCCTTTTTCTTTCTTTTTCTGCTTCCTTCCTTTTTTTCTTCCTCTTTCCCCATTCTCTTTTAGATCCTCTTCTTATTTTTTTTTCTCCCCCCTCCTTTCTTTCTCTCTTCCTCTCATTAAGTTGCAAACAGCTTTCTAAAATGGCAATAATTTCTTAGCTTTCCAAGAAGAGAAATCAGTTCTGTCTCTATCCAGCCTATCCACTGCACTACTGCTGGAAACCAATAAGGGTTGATTAATTTCATTTGTTACCTGGTCCATATTCCCGTAGTTCTCTTATTTAGGCAATATACATGTATGGATCAGAATTCAACTGTAGTTTTTGTGAATGCAGTGGCAAGCTGCTTCTCCCATTGCATGGCCTTGTACACGTAGTATGCTACTCTTTGCCTTTGCATTACTTGTCCATTCACAAAAATACTGGCATGAATGAATGAATGAATTTAGAATGTACATGTACCAAAAGAGTGCAAGGCATACTGTATATTACATACAGATGTGCATGATATTGCATACAGCATGCAGTGTACATTGCACACTTCCAAGTACATGCATCATGTCTTGCAAACAGTGGCTGTGTGCTACAGATCAGTTGGTATTTCACTATTAATAAAGGTAGTGGTACTAGAGTGCCCTACATTTTTTGTAATTGTCTGAAGTCACCCATATGTATCAAGGTCTGGATCAATGTGGGCAATGCACACAACAATCTCCATGTACACTACAGTACTAGAATAAGTGCTGAATCCTATCATCATTGTTATCACAGTTAAAAGAAAAACGACAATGATGCCAGGTGTCACAAACAGTTCCTGCTCCACTACAATGTAATTGTGCATTCGTCGTTAATTCCTAGAAAAACAGACTGATTTCCATGTATAGCATCATGAGGTAATGAGCTCAAATAAGTGCCTCTACAGTGTATGTAATGTTGTACTTGAGCATATGAGCGGGTTGTCTCTGACACCATTGTGGAGCATGGACATTAGCAGCCAAGAACACAAGCACTTTTTTTCTGGGTTTATTATTGAAAACTCCATGATTCAAAGTACTTCTAGGAAACAAATATTTTAGTAATCAATATAAAGTGTAACCATGCTTTATAATGTACACACAAAATATCTGAGAATCTATTATGGCAGAACAGTTCCAAAGATGGGTCTGTATTTGACTAAAGTTTAATCTTGATTTACTTGACTTGTACATTTCTTATCACAGGCAAAAAAACAGTGGGTGACGGTACTGTGCGTACACACAGTGAATTTGGAGAATCTTCCAGATCAGACATTAGTGCGGTACCTTTTATTTTCAACTTTGGGTGTCTTGAAGACACGTACAGTTATGTACCATCATCTGTAAACTTATCCATTCAAATCGCAAACAACTCAGATTGAGACTGGACACATGCCTCCTGTGAATGTACATGTACATGTACATGTACTGACTACTTTAATTACTCCATCGTATCACACCACTCCATGCATAGTTAATTGGCAGTATCACCCCACCCCCCTTCCTCCACCCTACGTGCGACTTCCTTCCTGGTCTGAACACACTTGAATACATTTGATGCATTTACGTCAATTAAAGTACATGTTGTACTAGGCTGCCAGACTTGCACAGTATATGTATCCACACTAGCACCTTCAGATGTTACGTAAAGTGTAGCTTCATTTCTACAATGTAGGCTTCAAAATGTGCTCTGTTTATTTTAATAGTATTTTTTCTCCATGCTCTGAGCACTTAAATCACATGCACAATAGCAATGTATACATACATTTTTATCCCGTATGGCATTTCATGTATGTTTCCGGGTTGTCCATCCATCTGTCCGTCCGTCCGTCCGGATCTCGTTTTAACGCGATTTTGTACATGTATGTAAGTCAAAAGATAATTCACCAAATTTTGTCAAACTTGGTGCAATGATAGCGGGGCAATGAACTGTGAAGATTTAAAATCGGTCACAGGTCAAAGGTAAAAAATTTCACTAATCCTCAAGAAATATTAAACCGAACTTGTCTAAATTTACAATGTACTTCAATGATAATACGACACTAAAATTTCACTTTTTACATTATAACTCAAAAAGTAATTGATAAAATTCCATCAAACTTTGTGCAATAATGATACACTGGACATAAGAGGACAATTAACTATAAGTTCAAGGTTACGGGTCAAGATCGATTGTTATTTTTTACATAATAACTTGAGAAATAATTGACCGAGTTTCATCACAAAAATAAGGACAGGCTAATTAAGGGTCACTTAGGTCAATGGTCATAGGCCAAGGCTGAAAGTCACAGGTCAAGGTCAAACTGTGAAATGTTGCTGTTTATGTGATAAATTGTGCAATATTTGACCAAATGAGCTACAATGAAGATGTTTCTTTAAATTAATTTGTACATCAAGTTTTTTCCAGGCATCTATGATGACAATTTTTAGGTATAAGAGGTTTTAGCAATACTTCAGTGTCTATGCCGGAGGACAGAGGCTACATGTACATGTAAACAGTCAATTGCGCGCAGTAAAATTACTCTAGTTCCATTTAAATCTTGATGGTTAGCATCCTTCCTTCCTTTCTTGTTTGGCAGTGAGGAAGCAAGAAAGATGACTACACATTATAACAGTCTGCGTCCACTTGTGATTGCATTGATCTTAGAATAAATAATCATCCAAAAGCCTAGAACCTAGGCTAGTTCAGGTCAATTGCACTATACAGGCATATGTGTACAATAATGTAGTACACCAGCCTGTATATCATATAGGCCTACATGTATGTATAGCGCATACAGTATACTTCATCAGTCCAACAACTTGCTTTCATTTGTGCTCTCTACATGTAGAAAGTAATGGAAGCTTGTGTGTAAACTCGTGTACCAGGCTGATCGTAAATACATGTAATTGTTTCATTTTGAAATTTCAACCGTCAAAAAGCTGATGACCAACATGAACAAAATGAAATCATAAAACTTTCACCATGGATGGAGACTTTTCAACAAATATGATGCAGTACTTTAGCATTGATGAATATTTTTGTAATTTGTTTGTACATGTAAATGAGAAAAGAGATTTCCCGACACAAGTCTGCAATGTAATGAATGTTCAAATGATTGACATCTTACTAGAGTTCAGACCCCAGCCTCACTCTCAGCAAAGTTTCATGTTGGAGGAGCAATCAGGATTTCTATCAATTTTGCACAAAGAAGTATTAGACTTACACTAAAATCCTAAAATTTTACCTACATTGTAGACCTACAATAGACAAACTTGTATAGAGTGAACAATGCGCGAGTGCACAAGTGGATGTGTATGATCTCTGCAAATTTCTGCTTATTGTTCTTAAAACTCAACACGTATCGAGATTAAGAGGCCAATATGCTTACGCTGTAGGTTAAGGTTCTTTTAGGGGGGGGGGGCAAGATATCATAATTCTGCGAAGACTCTTCTCCAGCAGTTTTATGTAAAGAGGCACACTTTATGCAAATTAGGCTCCAAGTACATACATGTACAATACACTCCAGCTCAAAGGAATTGGCATAGGAAAAAGGAAAGGGGAGAAAGGGAAGGAGCCGCAGTTTTACATCGCAGTATATTTTGTCCAGTTTGGCATGAAACATGATGCTAAAGCCTAAAAAGCATCATATTTCATGCCAGGGCTCTACAAAAAAAATTTTTACCACTTGCCCGAAAGGGCAAGTGGTAAAAATATTTGCTTGCCCTGGAGGAAAAACTGCTTGCCCGTTTTTTTCTTATCATAACCTTTGTTTTTCACTTATTCTTCTGCAGAAACGGCATACCTAGGCTGCCGAATTGTAACATATTTTACAGGACAACTGAACTTAACAATAGGTATTTACAGTTACACAGAGTTTGACAAGTTACTAGTGTTTGTTTTTAATCATCTGAGTCCATCATGTTTAGCACTGACTCTCCTAACTATAGTACTCTTGCTTTCACTCGAAATAAAGCACACATACGCCTGACCTCCCTTAATTTAATAATTGGGCATGTTGGGAGCAGACTCTGCTCACTACATGTAGGCAGGTATAGGACACTTTCACAAGACTAGAGGCATTTAAAAAACACATCTTGATAACACTGACTACACCACATTGCATTGTAATTTGTAGGTGGCAAAGCTTGTCATTTAATACATGTAACTCGTAAGCACGCTGACAGGATTATAAACAGTCACATTTCAAAAGTAAAATGTCTAACCCTAGACAACTTCTTTGCTGTTTAATTCGTCCAAAAAGTGATTTCTAGGTCTGCATTAACGTCTGTTTAGACACTATAGCCCCGGGACGGCTAGGCGGCTAGCTACCCGTGACTAGCTGCATAGCCGTAGGCTGTCATGGATACACTTAGTTATGAACTAGCGGCATGATCTCCCAGTTTCGAGCTTGTCAATACAGAAAACCTTAGAGTAATCAGCCCGATATTTCTGGGTAGGGTTCTTGGTAGATGTGCTAATGTTGCCGTTTCAAGTGTACTGGTAGCGATCAAAATCATGGGCAAATCAATTAAATCATTGCTGCTCCACGGCAGGTATATGTGCTGAACTCATACAACAATCGCTTACACACGTTTTCACATTACAGTCTAATCCACGTAAATACGGTATGTGGGTGCGAGACACACAAATAAAGACAGCTGTTACGAAAAATTTCACATCGCGCATGCGCGCATTCGCGATCGCAAGCCAGTGCTCTGGTAATGCGGGTATCACTCATGCGCAGAATTTATTTTTCAGTTCAAGATGGCAGTGTCCACGGAACGGAGTTTCAGACGAATTTTCATGACAAAATCTCAGTGATCTCACTCCAATTTCGGCTGTGTTTGCCTGGTTTGACATGATACGAGACACATTCACATTAATTTTCTCGCATATGCATAAGAACAATGTTATTTTCATATTTTTTGGTGAAAAATAACCACTTGCCCGGACGGGCAAGTGTCTTTGAGAAATGCTTGCCCGGGCGTCATTTTCACTTGCCCCGGGCAATCGGGCAAGTGGGTTTGTAGAGCCCTGCATGCTGAACTGGACAAAATATACTAGGGTTCAAAACTGCAGCTCCTTCCCTTTCTCCCCTTTCCCTTTCCCTATGCCAATTCCTTTGAGCCGTACTGTACTTGAAGCCAGTTTATTAGGGTCCAGCGCCAGACCCATAAGGCTTTAGTTTGTTCCATTTACACACTATCAACAATACATTTTGAAGGACCATATCATTTACAATACAAATTGAACCAATAATATTTCTACTTGTGTGTTTCGTTGAGATCTCCAATTGGTGTGGATGAAACATTTGTTTTTCTTGTGGATTATTAGTATCATACTGTTTCTGCAATAATGGCATCTACATATTGTACAAACTGCAGATACATTGCACTCTAAAAAACAACTCTTGAAAGTGACACATGTGTGGAACACTGCTATTCAAATATCGGCTGAGATATAGGATGTGATGTGACACCTTAATCATGGCACATCTGTGAGCTGTGAATTCTGAGAGATAGCTATAGATAGAGAGAGGGGCTAAGAGATAGTCAGAGAGAAAAACAGAGAGGGATAGAGAGAGATAAAGAATCATAGAGAGGTAGGCATGAAATGGAGACAGCTACAGAGAGAGAAAAGCCATGTTCATGTACCATAACGCTATATAATGTACAAACAGTATATACAAACAGTATCGCAGAGGCAATAGAGTACTACAGTGTGACGTCATTTGAGAATTATTGTCAAGACAACTGGCTCTAAACAATATGGGTAGAGCAAGCAATGGTGATCACAATGGGGACTGTAATTGGGAATGCCGTACACTAGCCCAATAGACAATATCAGACAGCTAAACCTCTCACTGGAGTGAGTTTGTTTAGAGCCAATTGTCTTGACAACATGTTCATATGACGACACCACTTCGGTACTCAACATGTATGGTGTCATGTACGAAATAATAACTTAATAGCGTGGTATTTGGTTAATGATTCATACATTAACTGTATGGTTCAAAACTCTTTCTGACAATAGACAAAATGCGAGGAAGAACTACTAGTCCAAGGGACAATCTATCCATCCCCTCGCAGGGAATACTCACCCTGACCCCGTAGCACACCCCTCCATCCTTGAGCTCATCCTCGATGTGCAGCCAGCCCCGCGTGGGTTTATTGATGAATGTCCCTGTCCTAGTCCACAGCTCTTCATTGGACCTCTGGCCCACCACATTCGGCCCCTTGTTCTTCTTGAAGTGACTCATCACGCCCGCCATTGCTTACACAGCCCTTTTCTTCCTTTTACCAAGGTTTTAAGTTTGTTTGGGTTTTGGTTTTTTGTCTCTCTAGCACGACAATCTGTGGAGTAACTTGTCCCAGTATGTGTGAAGGTCTCTCGCAGTAGTTGCACAGGATCAAATTCTTGTCTCCGCAATGTTTGTTTTTGTGAGCGCCTGAATGGACGATAAATTAAAGATACAAAATGAACATAAGGTACTGTGTAGATATGACCAATGGCACAAAATAATAAATTGAATAGGAAGACTAGCCATAATTTGGGCTTGCACAACATAAATACCGAAAATGGAAAATATCAAATGCAAATTAACAAAGTGGCATAATGCTAAACCTGGCCAGGTGAGCATTGAGAAAAAAAAAATAAAAAGGAAGTCTACAATTCATTATGGATGCGTTTAATTTTTCATTCACCTAATGTTGAGTGTCCCAAACAACTCTGTATGTTGAGATCACTTTTGTCATGCTCCATCACCACTTACACTACTTACAGCCTTCAAAGCTTCATTGTACATGAACATGTACATAATGTGCACACAATTGACATTCAGTTAGTGGCTGGGCTTTACTTTAGTAACACAGTCAGGAGATCTACATGTACTTCTTTATAAATACATGAAATATGGACATCTCATCTCACCAGTCATTAGTTGTGTAAAGGGTGTTCACAGCTACAGTATGTCAGTAGCAGCTTCATTGTCAATATTCGGCCATGTTCAAGGAACACAAACGCATCCAAAAGCAAAGCGGTCAGCTCGGTGTACTCCTGAGTCCTATCCAACTGTACATGTACAACGGCGGTGTCACGTCGATCAACCCTCTTCTGTAGCACTGAACTGGGCGGACTGCAGCCCGTTCCCTTCCTTCCGAATTTCTCACATAAATATCAGCAGCACAACTGACGACGCTCTTTTCCTTTGCCGTAGTTTACTGCTACTGTTTCGCGTTAAAGATTAGTAATTCATGCCCGTTTGGAAAACTAGCAGTTCAAAACAAACTCGATTCTACTTCCTCAAATTGTGACGGTAATGTTTACTTTGTACTCCGTCGAGCAGATTTGGGGAGGTCATCACAGTATTATGCCACCTGCACTAGTGTCTTCGCCTAGCTAGCTCTTTTTGACTTGACCTTATAATTGGTATCGATACGGGAACGATATGATAAACGATACAAGCCTTGTTCGATATTATAACTGAACGTGGACAGAAAATATTGGCATATTGCTATGATGTACAACATACAAAAGCTGTTTCTATTCAGAAATACACATGTTGGCAAATCTTTCCTTTTTTTCTAATATCTTGTTGTTATTGTTTTCTTTCTTCTTTCCTTCTTTCTTTTTTCTTTCTCTCTTCTCCCTTTTCATATTATATTTTTTCCTATTTTCCCCCTTCAAGTTCATATTTTGGTGTATGTTTAAAGAATACAATTGCAATGTTTTTTACAACCATTTTTAAGGCCAATCCGACACAAGCGAAATCAGTTGCCTTTCTTCATACATTAATGAATTTCATGGTATGAATTCACTTTAGATTATGTATTTCTAATTATAGTCTATAATTATATTCCAATATTTCCAATATCATGTCACATAAATTAGGTATGATTTTATAATGTTCAGTTATATCAAATGTCATGTTTAACCCCATATATAGCCTGGGCTAAAAAAAGCCTCCCACCCCCCCCCCCCCCCCACCCCACCCCTAAGATCTCGACCGTTGATCGGACGATCGCGACGAAAAATGGCACGTACGTCACCCAAGACGTAATCTCCACAATTAAATTGTCAATTGCATCAAAATTATTCAAATTAATTTGTAATCAATTAATCATGCTAATTAATGCATGAAATCATAATTTGGCTGTAAATCTTTAAATACATATAACCCCCAAAACTGCTAGATTTCAGTCCGGACACTCTTCTTAAGATTATTATCAAGTAGGATTAAAAGAAATGGCAATATCAAATTTCTTCTTTATGTATTGTATTGCGGGTTTTTTTTCTTATGGATTTCTTTGTTTTTCGACCTAATGTTATTCATTGTGTCTTCGATGGAAATCGTTGGCAACACCATTTCAGTCATAAATAACATGAAATCTATATAATGCTTCACGAATTTTAGCTTGATACGCAATTTGCATTGGACTTGTACATGAAATCACGTTTTGGAGCAATTTTTGATCTGACATGCACGTATAAGTGTTACGTAACTTCAAAACCGGGTACCCAGCCCCGCATCGCAAATCACTTAAAAGTTGCGTGAGACTTGGAGGAAAAAAAGAACCGTTCGTCGCAGCGCGATCTTTTCGCGTTGCAAATTTATTGCGAAAAATGTCGAGGGGGGGGGCTGTTTTGCCCCCCCCCCCCCCCCCGGGCTAGATAGGGTTAATGTTTGAAGGAAAATAAATATTCCAAATCAACTCTTTGAGTGGCATTGATAACTTTGCACGATATAGAGTCCACCACGGCCGAAGTAGAGAAATGCACGAAACACATTGAAATGGAAATATTGGGCATATCCCTCGATCCAAAATTCAGTTACACGTCTATTTTTTTAAAAGAGAAGAAGAGGACATCATTAATCATAACTTACGATAATTCATCCTCACGACATCTATTTTGATATACGTGTGCACATGCAGTTCAATATAGCGGATCCGAAAGTGAAAACAAAATGATGACGTGTTGGCTACTGGTATATTCTCCTTACCATGTTTACCAGCGGCCATAGGGCCTAACTCCACAGACCATATGAAAGATATAAAGTTTCCATGGTTTGTGTTCTGATTTCCCAAACACCACTTCCATAAAAGAAGTTGTATAACGTCGCGCATCTGTATCCTTTTTACTTTCATTCACTGGCACAGTCGGCCGAAACCTTTTGAGACACACTAGGCATGATAGGATCATTTGCTTCGAAGATGCATATGCATCTTAATAATATATTGTTAGCTTAATTTCCACTAAGGCTCCTAAATCAACCAAATCATCAATCCGTGTTTCCTTTTAGAGAACCCCCAAACCAACTTCATGAATGCACTATGAAGGCTCAAAAGAATTTTTGTTGATATCGGTACTTTTGTGAAACTTTTGCTATCGATTTTGATATGTAAGTATCGGTTGCCATATCGATAGAACCAGCCGTCTATCGCTCGTGAGGAGCTCATTCGCTGTTTCCATGCTAATTGGTGTCACGGACCAAATAGGAAACCACGAGTGTGTGATATTTGTAAACAATAAAACAGCTGAGCTAGAGTCTAGACTTAAAAACACTCGGTAAGCTCTCATAAACAGAAGGAAAAGCCGCCTATTATCAACATTTCGGTGAGTCTGTGAGGTCATACCCGTCTATTTTGTTATGAATGTAATTATATAAAAAATCTGGCACCTTTTGTGTCATTTCAGAGGTGATATAAAGCTCATGTACAGCTATATAGACTAAATTCTGAATTTCTGGCCTCTGGCATGGCACTGCATTGTTTTGCAGCATGCAGGTGACACACATTGCACAACACCACTCGCAATCGCATGACTCGGTACATTGATTGCATTGACGATGTTGACATTGTTTTGTTTGTTGTTGTCCCATATCGGCACTGTCATCCGCAACCTAACTTAGCCCTTTGTGTGATTTGTGTGTTTTGTTTGTGAATAAATACATATCGGCACACAAAGCGTTAAAGACTGGGTAGACTAGCCCATTTATTCGCAAAAGTCATGAAATTTTAACATACTATTTTAGCATCATGTAATTTGATAGGAATCAGTAGGAGACTCTACTAGTCTCTTCCGTGTGTCGGAAAAAAAAAAACTACATGTATACACTTTTGAAATGGCAGCCAAATAAAAAATATACGATTCTGGGGGGGGGGGGGGGGGAGATTATATGTATGGATAGCTTATGGACTCAACTTTCATATGACACAAAAACCTCTGAAAATAATTCATGCTTTGATGAGCACTAATCACTTTTGTCAACGATATGAAAATTAGGCTGCACAGGAATTAACCCTCCAATTTTGCAAGAGGTTGAAAGATGAAAGTTGAGACCATAAGCTATCCATACATGTAAATCGTTCTCCTCAGAATCAAATATTTTTTAGTCGGCAGCCATTTCAAAAGTGTTTTTTTAGACACACGGTATAGTAACTGACGATTATGTGTATGAAATCTCAATTATCACGATTGCCTCAAAACATTTTCAGGAAAAGTGAAAAACGTTCCTTGTTTGGACTAGACTCCCATTGAATGCAGTGTGGAGCAGACCGATGCTAGGCGATGCGTACCATAGCATACAGTCAGCGGTCTCTGGTCTCGACTCTAGTCTAGCCCTACAGGCTTTAGGTTCAGGACAATCTGCTCTAAAACTCCTCAAAATCTAACAATTGCTATAATTTGTCTCCAAAACCATTTCCAGTTGTATTATTTACAGGAGGGAAGTATTGGTACAGCATCTTTTTCCATTTACTGTGTATTTTACAAAATCATATTTTTTTCACCTGCAAAAGAGACAGTCTGTCTTTAAATTATGTATTGTTCTCTCTTTCTTTTGATTACTTACTGTCTTGAGTAGGTCTCAGCTATTTGAAGTAATTATGGATGCACTCCGACACCAGAGGAACGGCATCCAGACTTTCGTTCGAGTCCAGACCAACTCACCAAGTGCGCTGCTCCAGCAGCAAGGGGGCCCCAGTCCTTCCCCAACACACAAGATCCATGGCCTGACCACCCTGCCCTCTCACCAGATCGTGGGTGTTCGGACCTTCAGCCCCTCGCTCACATCCCCACCACCACCACCACCACCACCTCCCCCACCGGCCAACAGCATCCCCATCTTTCTGGCCGATTCATCGGGGCACATCCTGGCAACCCGCCGTGAGAGCGCCACCACACCTATCCAGCAGCTGCTGTTGCAGCAGCAACAGCAGCAGCAGAATCGAGATGTGGAGGTGAGAACTCGGATCCCATCCACCACCGGTATGCGGCACGATGTGGATGCCACGAGTACATCGACCACCTTACAGCAACTCATGTCGACCACCTCTATGCAACAGCAGCTTGCTACCACCCCAATTCATCATCAACAACTGGCAACAACACCCGTACAACAGCAGCAGCTCCTGCTAGACAACGGGACCCGAGTGAGCGTGCCTAGTGGCCTAACGGTCATGCCTCCCAGAAGAGACCCTGAGACCAGTCCTGACGGGCTTCACACGCAGCAGGAGACACGTCTGAACATGTCCCGCTACTCCAGCCTGTTGCACTCCCTGACTGACCAGGACCAGGCCAGCATGGACCTGGAGGTCCAGTCCGTCATGTTCCCAGGTAACATTAAACTCATTCATATATCACCATCAAGTATAAATGCTATTATATTATATATTATATACCTCAACAGAATCATCCTGTTCCCTGATTGGTTGGCCCGTAGACTTACGAGGTGGCATAGAACTTTGGTTTGAAGAGATGGACACTCATTTCGATACACCTGTTAAAGACCTGCTAGTGTACTTGCTAACAATCATTATATGAGCAATATCATCAAGTATCGAGTTCTGACATAAGTGAAGGTTGGGTCTTCCGATGACCAGCTTGAAAAATACCTGTATTTCAGTATTGATCACAAGATAATACAAGTATGACCAGGATTCTATCTTGAGTGTCAAGGATAGATGTGAAGAAATGTATCCTGGTGGTAATCCAGCTTTTACTCATCGTACTGGTCATTTAACCCTTACATTACCAGCCCTCGAATACCCCATTGGCTTACTACACATCTTCATGCCAATGGTAATTTTTGTTTGTTTGGGGGGGGGGGGGTGATTCCTTTATATTTATTTTATTGTTCTTACCACATGTTTGAACACAGATTCCTTCTCCTCTTCTCCAAAAGATGCAATGCAGGAGTCTACAAAATATGTTTCCCGAAATGATACTCAAACACATTCTAAATTTCTGGCTTGGAATAGTGGCAGCTATTTGTAAGGCTATGGCTATTAAAGAAAACTGATTTCTTGCTATTTACCCTTGAAAATTAAACAATTCCTCTCCCATTCAATCTATTTCTCTCTCTTCTTCCCACTCCTCACTGCCTCTCTCTCTCTCTCTCTCTCTCTCTCTCTCTCTCTCTCTCTCTCTCTCTCTTCCCCTCTCTTCCTCTCTTCTCTCTCTTTTCCCCTCTCTTTTTTTCTCTTTCTTCTCCCCCTCCCCTCCCCTCCCCCACCTCTTCCTCTCTCTTCTCCCCCTCTTCCTCCCCCCCCCTTTTTCTCTCTTCTCCCCCTCCCCTCTTCTTCTCTCTTCTTCCCCCTACCTATCTCTCTTTCTTCTCCTCCCTCTCTCTAATCTCTCTCATCTGATGCCCTCTCCCTGCCTCTCTCTTTTCTCCCGTCTTCCTTATCTCTCCCTCTTCCTCTCTCCCTATCTCTCTTGTCTATCTCTGTCTCTTGTAGAGAGTCGCGGCCTCCTCCCAACGGTGAAGAGAATCTGTCCCAGTCGGTCGTCCTCCTCCAGTAAGGCATCAAGCAAGTCCAGCTACTCGCCCATGAGGGTATGTCTTTCCCTCATGTCAACCATGTCATGTAGACCACCTGTCTCCTGTAGGCCAAAGGTTTACAGCCCTGCAAGGATACCAGCTCACTTTAAAAAAAAAAAATAAATCAAAAAATCCTGCGGATAAATGCCACTTTTCTTCATTTCTTGACATATTTCTATTTATAAATATGACATGAAGATGTTTCATTGTGATTTGTATTTCTGCCCCAAGTCTTCTTATTTTGTAAGTCAACTACTACTGATAGTTTCCTTCTGTTTGTTGTTCAGACTGCATATACCCACCTCTACCCGGAATTTGTAGCTAACTTACTATAAATTGTTTGAGTGCACCCTTTCTGTTTTTTTTTTTTGTGTGCATGCATACTCTCTGCATAGCTCACAACATCCACAATGCTCACAACAATGGACAACAAGTTTTGTAGCTTTAGTTTTTGCTCCATGTACATGTATAGGCTTTGAATATATCTAGAATGAATATATCATAAATGCTTGAATAACTCATAATATCAGTAAATACAAATTAATATTTGTTCACAACTCCCATCACCACCTTCTCCTTCTACTTGCATATCGTTTCATTTATTTTCAATTTAAACACCCAAAACTAAAGCTGAAAAATTATGAATATAGACCATAGTCTGTGCATTTCAAATGTAAACAAGGATAGTTTTTCACTTATCCTGAAAATAGTTTTGAAGCTATGACTGATATTTCATACACGTTATCATGAGGGTAAACTGGTGATTCCTGCCGTGTTGCGTGACTTTTGGGACACCCTATCCTTCACTGTCACAGTAGCTTTGTATCAGTTTTATGAACATGTCATCTTGCCTCACCTTCCTCTTTCCCCACCCCCACCCCCACCCCTACCCCCACCCCACCCCGACGAGGCCTGTTATTGGTACATTGTTTGGCTGAACAGGATATAGGTACAATACATGGAGGTCATTGAAATTAAGCTGATATATCAATAGCATACTCCATCAAACATGGACACCCTCTACCAGCACTTCTGTCCTCTTCAATGTCATTCTAGTGGCAAGTTTCCAGTGATTCTCATAAACATATACATACCGTGTACTCTGAGGCTATCAGTGAGCAAATCACAGGTGCCAGTTTCACATATTTGTAGGAGTACCTGAAGTATTACTAACACCAGCACCAGAAAACTTCTTTCAGTCACATGATATCAAAAGTTTCCCACATAATTCATCATCAAGGATTTCTTCTGGACTAATCCAAATAATTCATCACTGTTTTCATGAATACCCTGCATTCCTAGGCATTTATCTCTGAACAGATCTGTAAAGTCTTGTACAATGATGTCAGCCTACATGTAAATTTACATGTATCTATGTATAGTATTGGTGTGTATAGGATTTTATTTGAGTAATGCTAGCATTGGTATTCATTCGGTTATAACTGAAGTTGGTCAAGGATGTATTGTATGTATCGTTTTACATTGTTTGTTTGTGAACCTTTCTTGACCACACTTCTTCCATATGTACCTTGCGTGTGTCTTCTTTTATCGCTTCTGAAGTTTCTTGTCAGCTGGTACGTACTTGGATATAAGAACGCTATATATCGTTGACATGACATCTTTGGAATATGATATGACATTTGGTACATGATACATGTATGACATCTTTGGTTCCATCTATGCTTTGTTTTCCCTGCCATGCAGCAATCAACGACCTTCACTAATACAAAGAGAGGCAATGTCCAGACTACTACACCCACATTCTCCATGGGTAAGTTCGTATGAATGGAAAGAAGTTATCAGGGGGAGTTTAACCCCATCAAGTGGTTGTGAGTGTTAGGTATAAAGACTTTTCTTGTAAATGAGCAAAATATGTCTTTCATTATCATTGGCATCAGTGCAACACCTCATGATGTTAGATTGAATATCTCGCAGCAAGATGAATATTTCTTGTCAAGATTTTGGCAGTATGTAGAAAATGCTGGGTACAATCTAAGAATACCACTAACTCAGATTTGAGTGATTTGTCACTTGCTTCCTTTTGGCAGAGTAGGGCAGAGATATGCAGTATGTGCAATCTGACGTCAGGGCTTGATACCTTCATGATGTTGAGTGATGAAAGTAGAGTAGAGTTCTGCTCTGGAAGATTCCTGTTTAAAGATCTAGGTGTAATATCAGTTAATCATTCACCATTGTTTTATTAATACCATGGGAGTAGAAATTAACAAATTGGCCTGTCTACAGTAATGGGGAACATTTCTGTTACATTTACTGTAACATTTGCATAATCTCTTAAATTCCAATTATTTTTCTTTTTTCTTTTAACTAAACTAGCCAATAATAATAAAATATCAAATAAATGTATTGATTTGCACTTAACAAGGTTTTGTACGCTTCAGAAAATTTGCCCTGTACAAATTTGCCATAGCACGTTGGTAACGGGACAAACTCGTCTGTCCCGTTTCCAACGTGCTATGGCAAATTTGTACAGGCTTAGTTTAGAAATATACAATAAACGAACATTCAGAGTAGGATTTTAGCTGACGTTATTTTGAAGGAAATTAATTCAACACTCATATTTGGTGGTGCAAGGTGGTCATAATTTCATAATAATTTCATAATTTGGCACAGATTCAGTCGTGCCAAAAAATGTCCCTTTACTGTAGACAGACCCAAATATTTACTGCTCTGATATTCATGAATGTTTGTGATATAGGCCTGCAGTGATCTATTTAGTTATCATTATTTTATGTGATTCATAAAACAAATACTATTCTGATATTCAGGAAATACTTTCACTATGGTATAGGGCCACAGTGATCCAAAAACATAACGGTGCCTGCAATGTTAGAATCTGGAGCTGGTAATGCCACTGCATGCATACACTAATGCACGCACAAGCATACACTGCAACACTGATTTGAAAGTGACCTAGAAGCTATGTGTTTAAATGCAGGCTTGTTTGGACAAACTTAACTTTTTTTTTACAAGTCAGTCCATAGGTAAGGTGTAGGCTTTAGTTATACTGTCATATTTTATCACATTTGCGGGATTCGAAAGCACATTCACGCAAAATGCAATTATATTACTGCCATTAAGCTTAACTATTAGAGATGTAATGCTCCTACTACTACTCTAGTTGTATTGCTGCTACTACTATTAAAGGGGAAGTTCACCCTTAAAATTATTTTGGTTTCAATGAAAAGAGACAAATGAAAAAAAAAAAATATGAGTGAAGGTTTGACGAAAATCGGTAAAAGGAAAAGAAAGTTATTTAATTTTAAAGTTTTGATTTTGTGACGTCACATGCGAGGATGTTGTGTACAATTTTTTACGAAAATGTGCATTTTCTCACAAAGATATGCATCCTTATACTTGTGCATTTGATACATTGATAGAAATACATTTTACACACATATCTATACGAAAAAAAATCATTCCGTTGTCAAAAACAGAAAAAAAGCAGTTCAACATATGGGAGAGCAGCTCGCACGTGACGTCACAAAATTAAAACTTTAAAATCAAATAACTTTCTTTTCCTTTGACTGATTTTCGTCAAATCTTCACTCATATGTTTCTTTCATTTTTCTCTTTTTATTGAAACCAAAATAATTTCAGTGTGAACTTCCCCTTTAATACTACAACTACAAGACTCATTCCGTATCCCATTTCAACCCCCCTGGTGTTGTGTTTGTGGTGCAGCTGACCAGGGCATCCACCAGCTGGCAGCCCAGGGTGAGCAGCAGCTCGTCACCGAGAAGCTGGAGGCTGGCACGGACATCGACGAGACCGACGCTATGGGCAACACCGCCCTCTCTTGGGCGTGTCAGCACAACCAGACGGACATGGTGCGCTTCCTGCTGGCCAACAATGCTGACCCGGCCAAGGCAAGTCTGGACGGAGAGACGGGTCTGGCCTTCGCCTGCAGCGTTGGCAACGAGGAGGTGGTGCGCATGTTGCTCAACCGTAAGGCCCCCGTCAATGTCTACGATTACGTAAGTTTAGTTCATGTTAGTCTTCTTTTCTGTGCATGGCACTCTTAACCCATTCCACACGAAGAACGAGATAACTTGTTTTAGTTTTTCCATACTCACACCCGTAGAACGAGATAACTTGTGCACAGGGTGCGTAATGTTAAGGACATTTTCTATCCAACATTGAACACAGTTTTACGTTGAAAATGATCATAATTTTTACATCAGTCAAAAGTCTAAACATTATTCTTATTATTCAAGGCGGTTCCCGACTCAAAAGATGTGATTTGCCTTCAGAAAATGTCGGAGAAAGATATTATTTCTCCAGAAATTTGTCTCGAAAGCTGCCCCTAGTAACCAGCCCTGTGTGTAAGAAAAATCAGCCAATCAAAGGCAAGCTGGTACTAGACGTCGGCATGAATTGTCCTCATTTGCATACTCAACGCGCGGAACACACGCTAAGCACCGCCTACTGATGGCAAAGCGGCGGTCTTCTGTTTCCTGGAAATGAAATTGTACGGCGCGGTTCACGCTCAGTTATTGAAATCGTGCTTATCGGGTTAATGCCGGGCCGATACCATGAGTAGGCTGAAAAGCCTTCCGCATGAGGGGTTGAAGCATGAGGGGATGGCATGCTAGTATCGGTTTTCTGTACACTCCACCAGGTTTTCACCATGCTCTGAATCGAGAGGCGAAGTGAGCGCTTTAACATGCGTAGTGTGTGGTTCCACATTTAAATGTCTTTTTGAGTAATACAAAAATGTGCCCTCTTATCATGTCGTTCATAAATTGATACCTACAAAAATATTTTTCCTAGGACATGTTGCATAGTTGTATGTTTTCAACATTATAAATACCCATCTGTGGTAACTACTATAGAAACAGCCAATGAGCTGTCATCATTCTAGCTGTTGCCATTAGCATAGACCCTAATATCCCTAGGCCATTTTGCCTATAGCTTTTTAATCATTGTAACTTACCATGACTGGTAACTACCAGGCAACAGTCAATGAGCTCTCATTTTTGCATCTGTTGTCATGGTAATTATCATTGATGGTAAGGTACAATAATTGAAAACCTATATGCAACATGGCCTTGGCCCCATTACCAATAATGGTAACTCTGTCATCAATGGTAACTGCCATGGTAACATAGCTCAAGAGCCAATCCAATTCAAGATTTCCCTTGTAATACTGTAAAAGGTTTTTTATCGCGTGCAGATATTTTCGCGCTTGGCGGGGGTCTGGACATTTTCGCGTGATGTTAAATTCGCTGTCGGCAAATCTAAAGTAACTAGAACTAGGCTGATCATGTGCGAATTACAGTACTGTGACCGTATTCATTTGACCTACATTCTGGACATTCTTCCACGCATCGCGCGCGCTGTATCGTTGTGTGTGCTATTTATAGCGCTGCATACGCAACCCTGCTTGTGGAGTTCAACACATTTTCTAGCATGGATAAATTCGCGGTAATGCTCAAAACTTTTTCATGTGATGTTAAATTCGCGGACATATCCCGATTCGCGAAAAATGAAAGCCCTGCGAAAGAAACCACTTTTACAGTATTTGTATACTTGTATATTTCAGAACGGGGGAACCCCCCTCCTGTATGCGGTGTACCATAACCATGCGTCCATCGTGGAGCTGCTGCTTAGGTCTGGAGCAGACCTGACAGTGGAGATGGAGTCGGGTCACACCGCCCTAAGCCTCTCCATGGTACTCGGACACAAAGGGGGTAAGGTCATGACCTTTGACCACACAATTTACATACAAAGCCTGTGACCTATGACCACACAATTTACATAGAAAGCCTGTGACCTTTGACCACACAATTTACATAGAAAGTCTATCACTACAGTGTGAAAACAATGTATGGAAATCTCATGTCCAAACAGTCCACATTCCATTCAGTATCAGTACATCGATCTACATGTACCCTTATTGCAAAACCGCATATCATGTGCAGTTAATGCAATTTAAACATGGGTATTGTGCAAGCTTGTTTTTACTGTAATACGCTTTCTATGTAAAGTGTGTTTTGAGCTAGTTATACATGTCACAGTTATACATTTAACCCAATTCAGCCTTCAGTCTGTGATGTTTGATTTTAATGAAACCTTTCACTTTCATTCAAAACCTTGCAATTCAATTGAATTTCAATTCTTTGAAGCTTGTAGTTTAAGTGAAGAATGTAATTCCATAAAAAATAAGTTTCTAGTTATCATATTTCTGTGAGAAGTTATAGATTTTTTGTATTCACACAAATGTATTTTCTTTTTTCTCTTTCTGACCCATTCTAGTTCAGAGAGTGATAGAGCAGCACATGCTGTCCCTGCTGTAGCGGAGGGAGCCACCTTGTGGCTGTCGTAAGACAGTCCGCTCACAGCTAGCCCGACAGGATGAGATGTGAATACTTTCCTCTGATGCCGAGGTGCTTGAAAGAAAAAGGCAAGGGGACTATCGCCATCATGAAGCAGTCTGCTTACAGCTAGCGAGACAGGTTAGACGTTGGACTAAACGTCTGAGTCTGACGTGCTTGAAGGATGATCCTCAAGCAAGTACCCTCACTTGCTCTATCCTGTGAAGACAGTGTGGTGAGGATCTTGTGAGAAAGATGTCATAACAGCTGAAGATAGGGATCGAAGGAATGTCTTCGACCAAGCGCTCAGTCAGTTGTACCCGAGGCCTAGGCCAACTGCACATGCAGTGTGGTGATTATTGTACAAGACACATGAACTGACAGCTGAAGAAACATCATAGAGTGAGCTCTTACCCTCGCTACATTTGTCATGGTTTCATGATTATTCTTGTAAGATAGATTAACTGACAATTGAAGAAGAGGCATTGAAGAAACATCGCACATGGAGCGCTTGCTACCCTGCCACGAGTCACCTAATGGAAGCAGCGTAGTAGTGATTCTACTTGATGCGTACGTTGTCTGGTGATGAAGACACTTAAATAGAAAGACTCCGTATCAACCATATCCTTGCCACTTTCATTACCAGTGCTTCGAAATGGGAGTGTGGTCCAAATCAGGTGAGAGGTTTTAATGTAAAAATATTGTGGCATTGAAAACACAGGAGTAGACAAATTTAGACTTTTTGCTGCAATCCTCTTATTACTTGCTGAGAAACTATCAAAATAGTTTAGGAAGGCAAGGGGAAGAACATTATTCTGTAATGTCATGGGAGTGCAGTCAAACACATTAGTACTAACTAAAGCTTCTTAAAGGTGATACTTATAGGAAATAAAATCAAATAAATATAGTTTATTTTATAATTGAATGAGTTATAAATGCAATTTATGCAGCTAACATGCCATGAAAGTGTTCAGTTTTGTGTTTTATGAAAATCAAATTTCACTAAATTGACTCTCTCCTGAGCTACGAAATCGCCTAATGGCTGTGTGTGTACGTCACAGCCGGGATATGCTTCACACAGCTATAGAGACTAACTGCAATCTACACACTAATGTTCACAATGACCATTTCATTAATAATGCATGATGCTTCTGGCGGAATGAAGCTGCGGATTGGCATGTGTGATGCACAATAACGCCTCCCTTTTCTTACACCAAACCTATAGGCCATTTCGGATGACAGTTGGGCAAATTTGCCCCAGAGAATAGGGTGATTGTTTTCACCCTAATTTTCGGAAGCGATATAATGTTTGAATGTCATCCAAGCTCATTGTATGGCATATAAGCTTTCTGTAGGTGAATATCTTCATATTGAGTGATTTTCTATGAATATCACCTTTAACCCTATATAGCCCGGGCTATTTTGAAATCGCATAGCCCGGGGGGGGCAAAAACAGCCCCCCCCCCTAAGATCTCGACCGTTGATCGCGCAATCGCAACGAAAATTAGCACGTACGTCACCGATGACG
>OZ022578.1:1825559-1915329 GCA_963669155.1 Arbacia lixula | reverse complement strand
ATATGGCAATCTGTCATTGAAAATAATTAGACCAATACATCAAGGCTACTTGACTGTCAATACGCTGCTCATATTTCATGGTAATGGTGATTCCTCCCTCTACTAAACTCACTTCATGCCATTGTCTCTTTCCTTCCTTCCTTCCTTTGTCCCTTCCTCCCTTCCTTTGTCCCTCCCGCCCTCCCTCTCCCTCCCTCCCTCTCCCTCCCTCCCTCTCCCTCCCTCCCTCTCCCTCCCTCCCTCCCTCTCCCTCCCTCCCTTCCTCTCCCTCCCTCCCTTTATCTCTCGCTTTCTCCCTCTCTCCCTCCCTCCCACTCTCGCTAACTCCCCGCCTCCCTCCCCCCCCCTCCCCCCTCCCTCCCCCCTCCCTACACTTCTCCCTCCCTCCCTACCCTTCTCCCTCCCTACCCTTCTCCCTCCCTACCCTTCTCCCTCCCTCCCCCCTCCCTCTTTCCCTCCCTCTCTCTCTCCATCCATCCCTCCCTCCCTCTCTCTCTCCCTCCCTCCCTCTCTCCCTCCCTCCCTCTCTCCCTCCCTCCCTCTCTCCCCCTCCCTGCCTCCCTCCCCCTCCCTGCCTCCCTCCCTCCCGTCCTTTCCCTCCCTCCCTCCCTCTCCCTCCCTCCCTCCCTCCCTCCCTCTCCCTCCCTCCCTCCCTCTCCCTCCCTCCCTCCCCCTCCCTCCCTCCCTCTCCCTCCCTCCCTCCCTCTCCCTCCCTCCCTCTCCCTCCCCCCTCCCTCCCTCCCTTTCTCCCCACCCTCCCTCCCTTTCTCCCCACCCTCCCTCCCTCTCTCCCTTCTGCATTCAGACCAGTACAATCATCTAGGAACGAGGGATCTCTGTTTATGTTATTAGGCAGCAGAGGGATGAAAGACAGTGACTCATCTTTTTCTATAGCAATCAACAACACTACCCTTCGGTGCACATCACTACACAGTAGTTTCTTGGAAATTGAGTACAGTGTATGATGAATTCATATTGTGCCAGTTAATCTTAACAAGCAACAAGGCTGCTACTTTCAGCTAGTGGCTAGGATTTTTCCTATGGACCAATTATGTACAATTATTACATAACATTATCATTACATAACAAATTTTATGACTTGACCTTGACCTTTGACCTTTGCCCTGCCATATATTATCATTGCACTATAAAGTTTGATGAAGTTCAATAAATCATGTTTTGAGTAATCACATAAACGAGATCGGGATGGAAATGATGGAAGGATGGACAATCCACAGACATAATGCCCTCCGACATAAAAATACAGTTTGAAATGAAAGGTAATGGATAGTAATGATACAATCATGGAGCCCGTAATCTTGGCAGAACTATCATACAATCATCACGGATCCAAGTCTCATTGGGTATTTTAAACAGCTATATTATGCTGAGATTATTCCATCCTGTGACCCTGAAATCAAGTAAGAATAAGACCTGTGGTAACCTTACAAGAGTTCTGTCAGGAGTACAGGTCATATTATCATATTCTACATAGATTGAATCCTGTATAGTGATTGGCTCAAACAGCATCATGTGATCAAATATAATTCAACTATGATGTTGCGTGACATCAGACCTCAAAATATTTTTTCACTATACCAATATTGTGACGTCAATATTTCAGAAAACTGGATATTTTGCTATCGATATCCGTTGATTGATTGCTTCATTTTTTTTTACTGAAAGGTTGTCGATCAGCAAACATAAACATAAGTTTTTCATCGTTTTTTGCATCGTTTGCTTGTGTAACAAGGAAAAATCCAAATGAGCAATTGTGGAAAGTTGACATCTCATATTCTCTCTTGTAATAATTGGAGGATATAAATCAAATATAACATGCACTATTTTTGAAGAAACAGGTGAAATTATGGATTCCTGCCACCTTGGAATCCATGATTTCACTGGAACTTCTCAGTGCATGGTATATTTGATTATTATTTTTACCACTGCAATCCAGTTCCTTGAATTTCTCTTTTCCTCAAATTGCACTGATAGCATATCAGGAAAACAGTATTGATTTTATGGTGATTCCATACAGTCTGCAGGAAAAAGTGCTGCGCTTTTAATCTAACATTTTGTAATTCATGATAACCATTGAGAACAAGCTAAGACGTCACAATAAATTCGGTAAAGTTACACATTTTATATGCATTTTGGTTATTACTTTTCTTAGCTGATCTCAAATAGGGATTGTCTACCATTGGCTTAGAGGAAATGCACTGGGTGTAGCCAAAAGTTGCCCAGTTCTACCCTGTAACTTGCATTTAGAACTTCCCATGTAGAAAATCTGAAATATATACACAGTCTTTCCTAGGCACTTCCTGTAATGCCAGGGTCAGAACAAAAAATCAGAGGGAGAAACTTGGGTAGAATTTTGCTTTACCAGTACTTATTGAGAAATACGGAAGTACATTTGGTCTATAAAGTTAAGCATACAATGTACACTATATGAAGGGACTATGCACTTTAGCTCTTATCTTTAGTCCCTCCCTCCAAACAGAAAGTTCAACCCCTGTATTTATATGTTTGTTCATGTTCGTTCAAGTGTTCAATACATGTAGGTTAAATCAAAACGGGACAGTCTGGCAAACATGTTGCTGAATCAACAAGGTACAGTTGTAAATGCAATTGTGAACTGTCAAGATTTACTAGACCAGAGTACAAGCTAGTACAAATAATCCAATCTTCATTTTCCATCAATCATTTTCCAATCATTTTCCAATCAAGAAGAAACAAGCAAGTCTAAATAGATTGCGTGTTCTAAACAAGTGGAGAAATTTCTAAAGGTACACCTAAACTGAAACTAGGTCATGTTTTTCTTGCAATCCTACATAAAAAGCCATACCTTTCTGAACCCTTTTCTGAAATTAAATAACCTTGGTCCAGCAATGCAAAGGAAAAGCGTGTATTTATCTTTAATCTCTACATGTTCTATACTTTCAATAATAGAGGGAAATGGAAAAAACTTTCTGGCATTGAAATGCCTTTCTGGTGACTAAATAGCTATTTAAACATTTTAAATTTGAATTCTGACTTACCTTTCCAGTTTCCTTTATCCTAATATTAATGCTGGCTGTGGAGATGGTCAGGTTAACATTGGCACCTCCAAAGAGAATGTTTGGGTTCTCTGCAATGATTTTACATATGGTCTTGCTGGCCTGCAGGGGGAATGGAAGGAACCAGAGAGGTAGTGTGAATGGTAGCAGGAAGGGGGGGGGGGGGGGGGAGGGAAGAGGAAGAGGGGGAGAGACATGTGTTGGGGGAGGATGTAAGCATGATAGCAAGGGGGAGAAGGGTGGGGATAGATGGGTGGAGTAAGAAATAAAGAGTGAAAGAAGGAAACAGAGGAACAAAAAGAGGATTTAGGAATACATGTATGTGTCAAATGTTTTGCATTATCTTAATGATGTTTGAAAGACACAAACATTAATCACGTTTTAATGACTGAAACAGAAAGGTCCACCTAACAATCCAGTAGCATGTAGTAGATACTAGAAAATGAAAACTGGGACTTGAAGGGTACACAAGCACAAGCATTTGGTTTAGGGTCTAATTTCCAACTGATTGAAAACATAATTTACTTAACGACAAGGTGTCCCTTTTGCAGGTCAAAAAAACACAATTTTGTTTTGCAACATTGGAAGCGCAAATGAGTTACATGCAAACTATAGGGACAAAGCACAAGCTAATACAGAGCTATATTGACCTTTATTGATATTTATGCAAATAAGGTACTTTTGCTAGTATGGTTAAATCTAGTTCATGCCTATCAACCAATCAGGTAACAGGATTATCAAGATGAGGTTTACAATATCCCTTATGTAAGACAATAGTACTAAACCTCAGACTACATGTACATGAACACGCATTTGGTTCACAAAGTCTCATGTATGGATCAGGTCGTTAGCTGACTCAAGGGAGGAAAGTCAATCTGCCTGTTGCCATGGAAACTGCCAACTGCTTTTTAAAAGCAGCCTTCACATTAGCATTCATGCGACACATGAGTGAGCATGTATATCAGCACTGTCACTCTGGCAAGTAATTGCAGTGACAGATACCGACTAGAGCAAAGATTACGTATACAATGTACACCTATCCAACTGTGCGTCTAACTGTGATACAGCCTGTATGAAATGAGCAGTAGAGGTCACTAATGCTAAAGACAGCTCTTTGAAATAGTCTGTTTGTTCAATGTATCATATAGTGCTCAAGAGACATACTTATGTAATGGTATAATTCACTTTCAAACCCACTGTACTTTTAAATATAAGCAGAAAACGTGAAGAAACAGCATAAGGCATATTGTGGGTATGTACACAAATGTAGGTGATAAGCAAAATGCTGGGGGGTGGGGGGATGGGGGAACCTGTGAGAGCTCCCCCCACCCCCTTCCTCATGTTGTGTGTGTGTGTGTGCCATGGGCTGCAAAATGCAATTCAGCCCCATAGGAACTTGTTCGTTCCCTGGGTGGAATATGTGAATAATGTTTGTACTGTTGTTGAACCCAACATTAGGCCTACATGTATACAATCAAATACTAAAACACCCATTGCATGAAGTCAATAAAAAGCTATAACGGAACAATAAGCAAGTGTACCATTTGATGAGTCACCAAACTAACGACATGTACATTGTACATGGAACTCCATGTATTATTATACAATAAAAAGGGGTCATACGATATCAACACAAAATAGGTTGACAGGTATGACAGGAATTTACACTGCAGGGAGCACACCGCAAGATATTCACCCAGATAGCATTATATCACGTCAGGCAATGGCTGTGTTGCCTTGCAGGCTAAAGTTTCACTTTCACTACACATGCCTCGATGCAGCTTCACTTCTCTAAGAGTGATAACGTCTCAAGTGCATACACCTGCAACCTCAAAGTCACCTCTTGAGAACGTCTTATGCATTTTTTTGTCTTACCAACTATTCATTTGTTTACGTTAGTAAGTTCATTTAATTCATCACAATAAAATGACTCAAATAGATTTACAGATGTGCATCAATTCAGTTATGAGTGATCTGTATTCAATTCATGTATTTTTCTGTGTATCATAACAAAAAAGGTTTGTTACTGTGGCTACTATCATAGATACAAAACAGCTCAAAGGAATTGGCATACGGAAAGAGAAAAGGAAGGAAGGGAAGGACCCGCGGTTTTAAACCGCTGTAAATTATTTCCAGTTCAGCATGAAACACGATGCTTTAGCCTAAAAAGCATTGATCATGTTTCATGCTGAACTGGACAAAATATACCGCGGTTTTAAACTGCGGGTCCTTCCCTTTCCCTTTCCCTATGCCAATTCCTTTGAGCTGTAGTGTAAATATGATTCATAAGCAATATAATTGTATTAGTACTGCTTTTTTGGGTTATAATAAAAGTAACTTTACAATGTAAACTATTCCTATCTGTTCTTACTGAAGATAGCCATGTCTGTGAAAAACTTTTCTCCCTCATAAAATAGCCCCCATACCAGTGAAGGAATAAGAGGGCTCAAGGCTATTTAGCCACCAAAATGCAAAAGGTGCCCAGATATAACAAATGAGGCCTAGTTGAAAACTTTTTCTCCTCATCTATTGCAAAGCATTGTTCTATCACTTCTGTGAGCTTGTTTCATGACATCGGCATACATGTAGTATACAGGGTATCCCCCAGCAATGTCCATGTATTCTGCTAAGTACTCAAAATGCTCCTCATAAAACAATGTGGTCTTTTAACAAGGAATCTATCAAAATAGAATGGATTTCAAATAGCCTTAGTCATAAAAATACATTTCAAGGTCTACTCACATAAATTAATTCCTTATTAAAGACAAGGTATCCCATTTGAAGAAGTCATGAAACTTGGCAAGAATCAGCAGTGTACCCTAATGATAACATATATGTGGAATCTCACAGTGATATCGACATAAACCTTTTTTGGGAAAATTGAAAAAAAAAACAATTGATGTTTACATGTACTGTGTCCCTTGTTTTGATATCCATGTATTTCATTGTTACAATGTTATTTTTATTGTCAAATAAATAATAATAATAAGCAGATGTTTTTCATCATACTGTACCTTTTTCTTCCTGTTATATTTGAATCCAGCGGCATCACACACTCTGAAGATTGCCTCTCTGCAATGACAACGACAAGAATCAACAACTGGATGAACATCTATGGATAAATACTTGTAACAAAGAATGCTTCAGAAATGTAAATATATGTACACTTTTTAAAATAAATTACAAAGTGGACGAATCATGTACTCAAGAAATAAAATCTTAACAATTGCATCCTACACAAAATTGTAACTGTTTATAATTGAAACTTCTGATATCAAACTTAATCATATGAATTATGAGGAATGTAAACATAATGTAATAACTTACATGTTTGTACACTACATGTACTCAAACTGAGTAACTTTTGATTTGATAATAATGCAGATGGCATAAACTTAGAAATGCCATCAAGTCCATTAGGTTGTGTCCTCAGCCTACTGCGTTGCACAGCAGCTAAATGGTAACCATGTACATCAAATTTGATTTATTATAGAATAATCTCATTTCCTACTCTGCCCAAGCATGTGGAAATGTTCTAGGCATAAAAGCAAGCACACTCATCCAATTAGTTGACAACCCAAGACATGCAGATGTATAAGTCATTGGTTTACCCAGTACACTGTACACTAGTCTACCAGACGATGTCAAAAGGATATCCTGACAAATTATTAGAAGCCAAGTTTTTTCAGGTTCCAACACGAGGAAATTACTATCATAAATGTACATGTTTACATCATCCTTAAGTATAACTTAATTAGTTTGAAAAGAAATACATGTACACTGCCTTACACTGTACCCTGGTCTAGTCTGCCAAAATTTATCACAATGCAGCAATAGATATGGTAACAATTCCATTACTCGATCATATGTATTGATGATTTTACCACTGCACTAAGTATTAAAGCAACTTTGCAATTAAATAAGTACCCCTGCAAATGCACACACACAAAATGACCCTAAGCACCCACTGCAACAGCACTGTACATGTATTTGGTACAGCAAATAAAAACTCTCTCTCACAGTGAAAGTGCATGTACATATTATCCTGGACACCATGCTGACGTTATTTCCTTGTAAGCAGGTGTAATTTTCACACGCAAATAACCAAAACGCTCAGGGGTCTTTCCCCCGCAGTCCTGGCCAAGGTGAAAAACTCAAAGCTGAGTCAGGAAGTCAGAAAGAAGGGCTATATCTCATACAGACACATCGGGCCTCAGGTGGATGAGAGGACATCCACAATGCAGGGCAGTCAGACTTCATAGAGAGGCAGGTACACAAATGGACAGGCTGACAGATGCATTTCATGATTATTCAACAAAGAAATTGGAATTTCATGAATATTGACTTACTTTGTGACTTGGCCTCTCATCTCAAATGGCAGTGTCCTCATTGACTGCTTGACTTCCACGCATCCAACATACTGAGGGAGGAAGAGAGGGGAGAGACAGACAGAGAGAGAAAGGATTTATACAAAAAAACACAAGAATATCACCTCTCATTCATTAAAGGGCATATACTGTACTGGGAAGGCAAAAAAGCCTTCAAAATGTAAATGTTTAGAAATTTTCTTGCCAATGGTCTTAAATTAATGTATTGTCTATTTTAGAAGCTTGCTGAAAGTTATTTGCCCTCAAATGATCTACATTTGGAGTAATGAGTGATTAAATCACAAATCCTCAAAATGTTCGGCCCGAACATTTTGAGGATTTAATCATTAATTACTCCATACGTGGATCATTTGAGGGCAAATAACTTTCAGCAAGCTTCTAAAATAGACAATACATGAATTTAAGACCATTGGCAAGAAGATTGCTATCAATTACATTTTGAAGGCTCTTTTGCCTTCCCAGTACAGTATATGCCCTTTAAACAAAACATACATACAAGTGGAATGACAAATGCCATGTTCCATGTTTAGTATGGTCATCTGTAAATAAATCTGCAAATGTTTGACACACACAGATTGATCATTTTTTCTTGCTCCATACTGCTACAATATTTGCATAATGTACATACTGTTACGTTAGTAACAGTTGATATATTTGCCAGGTACAGTAACATGAATTTATTAATTAAAAACAATTATACATGTAAGTGCATGCATGTTTTAAGCAATTTAAACTTGTCTTTTTCTGTCAAGCTGGTTGGCATTTCTCATTTCAAAGTCATGTTTAAGGACACAACATAGTTGTATGACATGTATTACCCACTAATTGCAACACACTTGCTCCATATAAACCAATCCGAGTACATATTGCTATGATGTACAACATACAAAAGCTGTTTCTATTCAAAAATACACAAGTTGGCAAATCATGGTTGATCCACTTCATTTAGACATCATTAGATTCATATATAGATAGATTTAGATATTCATATCACCCAGCTCTTTTTTAACCAAATCAATTCAGGAGTCTGCAACTGTTGAACAATCTTTTATCAAGCTTGCAAATTTACTACATGTATGTACTCTCCTACTCCTCTCTCCATCTCTGTCTCTACCTGTCTGTTTCTTTCTCTCTCTCTCTCTCTCTCTCTCTCTCTCTCTCTCTCTCTCTCTCTCTCTCTCTCTCTCTCACACACACACACACACCAAAATCTTTTTCTTTCCTTTCTTCCTTCATTTTTGTGTGTTCCTTTTTATTTCTGTTTCTGCTTCCCTTTGTTTTCTTCCTCTTTCCCCCATTCTCTTTTATATCCTCTTCTTATTTTTTTTCTCCCCCCCCCCCCCTCGTTTCTTCCTCTCTTCCTCTCATTAAGTGCACAGTATGCAAACAGCTTTCTAAAATGGCAATAATTTCTTAGCTTTCCAAGAAGAGAAATCAGTTCTTTCTCTATCCAGCCTATCCACTGCACTACTGCTGGAAACCAATAAGGGTTGATTAATTTCATTTGTTACCTGGTCCATATTCCCGTAGTTCTCTTATTTAGGCAATATATGGATCAGAATTCAACTGTAGTTTTTTTGTGAATGCAGTGGCAAGCTGCTTTTCCTATTGCGTGTTCTTGTACACGTAGTATGCTACTCTTTGCCCTTGCATTACTTGTCCATTCACAAAAATACTGGCATGAATGAATGAATGAATGAATTTAGAATGTACATGTACCAAAAGAGTGCAAAGCATACTGTACACGTATATTACATACAGTTGTGCATGATATTGCATATATTGCACACTTCCAAGTACATGTATCATGTCTTGCAAACAGTGGCTGTGTGCTACAGATCAGTTGGTATTTCACTATTAATAAAGGTAGTGGTACTGTCATCTCAAGTGCCCCACACATTTTGTAATTGTCTGAAGTCACCCATATGTATCAAGGTCTGGATCAATGTAGGCAATGCACACAACAATCTCTAGTGTACACTACAGTACTAGAATAAGTGCTGAATCCTATAATCATTGTTATCACAGTTAAAAGAAAAACGAAGCGAGGGCCGAGGGGTGACAATGATGCCAGAAGTCACAAACAGTTCCTGCTCCATTACAATGTAATTGTGCATTCGTCGTTAATTCCTAGAAAAACAGACTGATTTCCATGTATAGCATCATGAGGTAATGAGCTCAAATAAGTGCCTCTATGTAATGTTGTACTTGAGCATATGAGCGGGTTGTCTCTGACACCATTGTGGAGCATGGACATTAGCAGCCAAGAACACAAGCACTTTTTTTCTGGGTTTATTATTGAAAACTCCATGATTCAAAGTAGTTCTAGGAAACAAATATTTTAGTAATCAATATAAAGTGTAACCATGCTTTATAATGTACACACAAAATATCTGAGAATCTATTATGGCAAAACAGTTCCAAAGATGGGTCTGTATTTGACTAAAGTTTAATCTTGATTTACTTGACTTGTACATTTCTTATCACAGGCAAAAAAACAGTGGGTGACGGTACTGTGCATACACACAGTGAATTTGGAGAATCTTCCAGATCAGACATTAGTGGGGTACCTTTTATTTTCAACTTTGGGTGTCTTGAAGACACGTACAGTTATGTACCATAGTTTGTACACTTATCCATTCAAATCACAACAACTCACAATGAGACCGGACATATGCCTCCTGTGAATATACATGTACATGACTGCAGGGCTCTACAAACCCACTTGCCCGATTGCCCGGGGCAAGTGAAAATGACGCCCGGGCAAGCATTTCTCAAAGACACTTGCCCGTCCGGGCAAGTGGTTATTTTCCACCCAAAAATATGGAAATAACATTGTTCTTACGCATATGCGAGAAAATTAATGTGAATGTGTCTCGTATCATGTCAAACCAGGCAAACACAGCTGAAATTGGAGTGAGATCACTGACATTTTGTCATGAAAATTCGTCTGAAACTCCGTTCCGTGGACACTGCCATCTTGAACTGAAAAATAAATTCTGCTCATGCGCAATATCCGCATTACCGATATTTTAACCAGATAAGAGCACTGGCTTGCGATCGCGAATGTGCGACTGCGCGATGTGAAATTTTTCGTAACAGCTGTGTTTATTTGTGTGTCCACATACCGTATTTACGTGGATTACTACATATGGGACTGTAATGTGAAAACGTGTGTAAGCAATTGTTGTATGAGTTCTGCACATATACCTGCCGTGGAGCAGCAATGTTTAAATTGATCTGCCCATGATTTTGATCGCTACCAGTACACTTGAAACGGCAAAATGAGCACATCTCCCAAGAACCCTACCCAGAAATATCGGGCTGATTACTCTAAGGTTTTCTGTATTAACAAGCTCGAAACTGGGAGATCATGGCTCTAGTTCATCTAGTTCATAACTAAGTGTATCCACGACAGCCTACGGCTATGCGGCTAGTCACAGGTAGCTAGCCGCCTAGCCGTCCCGGGGCTATAGGGTCTAAACGGACACTAATGCAGACCTAGAAATCACTTTTTTGGACAATTCAACGGCAAAGAAGTTGTCTAGGGTTAGACATTTTACTTTTGAAATGTGACTGTTTATAATCCTGTCAGCGTGCTTATGAGTTACATGTATTATGACAAGCTTTGCCACCTACAAATTACAATGCAATGTGGTGTAGTCAGTGTTATCAATATGTGTTTTTTAAATTCCTCTAGTCTTGTGAAAGTGTCCTATACCTGCCTACATGTAGTGAGCAGAGTCTGCTCCCAACATGCCCAATTATTAAGGGAGGTCAGGCGTATGCGTGCTTCATTTCAAGTGAAAGCAAGAGTACTATAGTTAGGAGAGTCAGTGCTAAACATGATGGACTCCGATGATTAAAAACAAACACTAGTAACTTGTCAAACTCTGTGTAAATACCTATTGTTATGTTCAGTTGTCCTGTAAAGTATGTTATAATTCGGCAGGATAAGTTATGCCGCTTCTGCAGAAAAATTAGTGAAAAACAAAGGTTATAATAAAAAAAAAAGGGCAAGCAGTTTTTCCTCCAGGGCAAGCAAGTATTTTTACCGCTTGCCCGACAGGGCAAGCGGTAAAAAAAATTTTTGTAGAGCCCTGCATGTACTGACTACTTTAATTACTCCATCGTATCACACCACTCCACGCATAGTTAATTGGCAGTATCACCCCACCCCCCTTCCTCCACCCTACGTGCGACTTCCTTCCTGGTCTGAACACACTTGAATACATTTGATGCGTTTACCTCAGTTAAAGTACATGCTGTACTAGGCTGCCAGACTTGCACATCGTGTCCACACTAGCACCTTCAGATGTTACGTACAGTGTAGCTTCATTTCTACAATGTAGGCTTCAAAATGTGCTCTGTTTATTTTATTAGTATTTTTTCTCCATGCTCTGAGCACTTTAATCACATGCACAACAGCACTGTACGTACACTTTTATGCCGTATGGCATTTCATGTATGTTTCCGGGTTGTCCATCCATCTGTTTGTCCGTCCGGATCTCGTTTTAACGCGATTTTGCAAGTCAAAAAATAATTCACCAGATTTTGTCAAACTTGGTGCAATGATAGCAGGGCAATGAACTGCGAAGATTTAAATCGGTCACAGGTCAAAGGTAAAAAATTTCACTAATCCTCAAGAAATATTTAACCAAACTTGTCTAACCTTACTTCAATGATAATACAACTTACTCTTTACATTATAACTCAAGAACTAATTGATAAAATTCCATCAAACTTTGTGTAATAATGATACAATGTACACGAGAGGACAATTAACTATAAGTTCAGGGTTACGGGTCAAGATCGATTGTTATTTTTTACATAATAACTTGAGAAATAAGTCACCAAGCTTCATCACAAAAATTAGGACAGGCTTATTAAGGGTTGGTTCGGTCAATGGTCATAGGCCAAGGCTGAAAGTCACAGGTCAAGGTCGCATTGTGAAATGTTGCTGTTTATGTGATAAATTGTGCAATATTTGACCAAATGAGCTACAATGAAGATGTTCTTTTCAATTAATTTGTATATCACGTTTTTCCAGGCATTTAATGACATTTTTAAGGTATTTAGAGGTTTTAGCAATACTTCAGTGTCTATGCCGGAGGACAGAGGCTACATGTGTTGTAAACAGTCAACTGCGCGCAGTCAAATTACTCTAGTTCCATTTAAATCTTGATGGTTAGCATCATTCCTTCCTTTCTTTCTTGTTTGGCAGTGAGGAAGCAAGAAAGATGACTACACATTATACACAAATATACAGTCTGTGTCCAGTTGTGATTGTATTAATCATAGAATAAATAATCATCCAAAAGCCTAGAACCTAGGCTAGTTCAGGTCAGTTGCACTATACAGGCATACATGTACAATAATGTAGTACACCAGCCTGTATATCATGTAGGCCTATGTACATGTACCAGGCTGATCGTAAATAATTGTTTAATTTTGAAATTTCAACTGTCAAAAAGCTGATGACCGACATGAACAATATCAAATCATGAAACTTTCACCATGGATGGAGAATTTTCAACAAATATGATGCAGTACTTTAGCATCAATTTTGATGAATATTTTTGTAATTTGATAGTAAATGAGAAAAGAGATTTCCTGACACAAGTCTGCAATGTAATAAATGTTCAAATGATTGACATCTTACTAGAGTTCAGACCTCAGTCTCACTCTCAGCAAAGTTTCATGTTGGAGGAGCAATCAGGATTTCTATCCATTTTGCACAAAGAAGTCTTAGACTTACACTAAAATCCTGGAATTTTACCTACACTGTAGACCTACAATAGACAAGTATAGAGTGAACAATGCGCAAGTGCACAAGTGGATGTGAATGATCTCTTCAAATTTCTGCATATTGTTGTTAAAACTCAAAACATATCAAGATTCAGAGGCCAATATGCTTACACTGTAGGTTGAGGTTCTTTTGGGAGGGGGGCAAGATATCGTAATTCTGCTAAGACTTTTCTCCAGCGGTTTTATGTAAACAGGCACACTTTATGCAAATTAGGCTCCAAGTACAGTACACTCCAGCTCAAAGGAATTGGCATAGGAAAAGGGAAAGGGGAGAAAGGGAAGGAGCCGCAGTTTTACATCGCGGTATATTTTGTCCAGTTCGGCATGAAACATGATGCTAAAGCCTACATTGTAAAAAGCACCGTGTTTCATGCTGAACTGGACAAAATATACCACGGTTTAAAACTGCGGCTCCTTCCCTTTCTTCCCTTTCCCTTTCCCTATGCCAATTCCTTTGAGCCGTAGTGTACTTGAAGCCAGTTTATTAGGGTCAAGTGCCAGGCCCGTAAGGCTTTAGTTTGTTCCATTTACACACTATCAACAATACACTTTGAAGGACCATATCATTTACCATACAAATTGAACCAATAATATTTCTACTTGTGTGTTTCATTGAGACCTCCAATTGGTGTGGATGAGACATTTGTTTTTCTTGTGGATTATTCGTATCGTACTGTTACTGCGATAATAGCATATCTACATATTGTACAAACTGCAGAGTATTGCACTCTAAAAAACAACTCTTGAAAGTGAGGCATGTGTGGAACACTGCTATTCAAATATCGTGTCAGATATAGGATGTGATGTGACACCTTAATCATGGCACATCTGTGAGCTGTGAATTCTGAGAGATAGCTCTAGATAGAAAGAGGGGCTAAGAGAGAGTCAGAGAGAAAAACAGACAGGGATAGGGAGAGATAAAGAATCATAGAGAAGCAGGCATGAAATGGAGACAGCTACAGAGAGAAAGAATCGCTATATAACGCTATATAATATACAAACAGTATATAATGTACTAAGAGTATCGCAGAGGCAATAGAGTACTACAGTGTGACATCATTTGTCAAGACAACTGGCTCTTAACAATATGGGTAGAGCAAGCAATGGTGATCACAATGGGGACTGTAATTGGGATTGCCAGACACTAGCCCAATAGACAATATCAGACAGCTACAGTGTAAACAAACCTCTCACTGGAGTGAGTTTGTTTAAAGCCAATTGTCTTGACAACATGTTCATATGACGACACCACTTTGGTACTCTATAAGAGTGTTGCACGTACGAAATAATAACTTAATAGCGTGCTATTTGGTTAATGATTCATACATTAACTGTATGGTTCAAAAATCTTTCTGACAATAGGCAAAATGCAAGGAAGAACTAATAGTCCAAAGAACAATCTATCCACCCCCTCGCAGGGAATACTCACCCTGACCCCGTAGCACACCCCTCCATCCTTGAGCTCATCCTCGATGTGCAGCCAGCCCCGCGTGGGTTTATTGATGAACGTCCCTGTCCTGGTCCACAGCTCTTCATTGGACCTCTGGCCCACCACATTCGGCCCCTTGTTCTTCTTGAAGTGACTCATCACGCCCGCCATTGCTTACACAGCCCTTTTCTTCCTTTTACCAAGGTTTTAAGTTTGTTTGGGTTTTGGTTTTTTGTCTCTCTAGCACGACAATCTGTGGAGTAACTTGTCCTCGTATGTGTGAAGGTCTCTCGTAGTAGTCGCACAGGATCAAATTCTTGTCTCCGCAACGTTTGTTTTTGTGAGCACCTGAATGGACGATAAATTAAAGATACAAAATCAACATGAGGTACTGTGTAGATATGACCAATGACACAAAATAATAAATTGAAGAATAGGAAGACTAGCCATAATTTGGCTTGCACAACATAAATACCGGTAATGGAAATTTGGGAAAATATCAAATGTAAAGTAACAAAATGGCATAATGCTAAACCTGGCCAGGTGAGCATTGAGAAAAAAAAAATAGAACGAGACATACTTGTGGACAAGTATAAGGTGGTCTGCATTGGCAAATTCATGCACTGACATGGGCTAGAAAATGCACGGTGATATGGACCTTCAATCGTGACACCATCTATTCATAAGCAATCAGAGACTCCGCTCAAGAAAGCTCAGAGCGCACCTACAATGTCTACTAACGTACATTTCAGAGACATGCCTAAATGGTACATGTATATTGTGCTAACATGTAATTAATAGCCACGTAAGATAAAGGGCCGAGAGAAAACGAATGGGAAGGAAAATCTCAAAGACAATGACAAAGTGAGGGATAGAACAGAAGAAGATGGCAAAAAAAACATTGTAAAAGAAATGCAAAAATTTACCCTACCCACTCCAGGAATCGAACCGGGGGCCTCGAGATCTTAAAACGCGGCGCCTTACCAATTGAGCCACACATCTTCCCATTCACTTAACACGTAATGCCCAGCAGGGGCTAGAATGATTAAGAAATTGATATTCAAGATGAAATTTCGCCATGATCGCGACATCTGATTGAAAAATAAAGATGACGTTCCCGAAAGCTAGTAGACTCAGCTACAACATACTAAAATTTCAGAGTAACAGAATTGAACATAAGAGAGATACAGCTCCTAGAAGATCGTCATGTCATTTAATAAATACCCCTTCCATTGACATAACACGTACTTACGATCGATTTTGACATTAATGTCTATAATCAAATTCATACCATGAAGATAGAATCCTATTGAAATATTAGGGCTACTTTCTCATAGAGCAATGTCTCAGCTATCACATACTGAAATTTGGAACAAAATTGACCAAAGATTACTGAGATACGCAAGAACGGGTAAAAAAGTTTATGACGTCATACATGAAAATTGATTTTTTCGATTCATATGGCAATATGATGACGTTACGATGTATTTAACGACCAAATGATACATGAAATAGCATCTACAGTTCCCAATCTTTCAAAATATGAAAAAAAAATTGGGGGTCACCAGCCATTCTGAGGAGCTATGGCCGATTGAAGGTGGTCTTGTTTTTGCACACAAAAACGTATTGACGCACGCGCGGACTTTGAACTTTAACGCACCCGCACGACCTTATTATTGCATAGAAATGGCTCAAAATTTCAGGATGTGTTGTTTGCAGTGTCAGAAACATGAATCCAGTGAAAAAACGGTTTTCCGACGTTGCGTTTGCTAAACGCACGGAAAAACGCGCGCGCGCGCGCGTACGCGCGGAAATTCGAAAAATGCTAGAAATGGCCTCAAACATATGCAAAACAATTTCTAGTTGATTTGGAGCATTTTTTTATTTTAAGCGCGCGTTAATGCACTAACGTACGCGTACGCGCGCGTTTTTTTTCATTGAAATTAATTGTCTTGTCATTAATTATATACATGCCAAATTTCATTACACAGAGATGAACCGTTTTAGAGCTACATGAAATAATAGATTTTCATTAAATTGCTCGTGCATGACGTCACGATTACGTAATGACCTTGAAAATGTTCCTGTAACATGTTCACATATATACCTATACATGATGAATATTTAATGAAACATGGTTCATGCATTGTTGAGATATCCATGTCACAAAAAATAGGAATAAAAATAAATAATAATAATAATAATAATAATAATAAAGAAAGAAAATTCGGACAAAAACAAGAGGTGATCTGCCATGGCATGGCAGACCACCTAAAAAGGAAGTCTACAATTCATTACGGATCCATTTCATTTTTCATTCACCTAATGTTGAGTGTCCCAAGCAACTCTGCATGTTGAGATCACTTTCGTCATGCTCCATCACCAATAACAGTACTTACAACCTTCAAATCTACATTTTGTACATGTGCACACCTGGTCTGGCACACAATTGACATTCAGTTTATGAAGTTAGTGACTGGGCTTTACTTTACTTAGTAACACAGTCAGTACATGTATAAGTACATGAAATGTGGACATCTTACCAGTCATTAGTTGTGTAAAGGGTGTTCACAGCTACAGTATGTCAGGAGCAGCTTCATTGTCAATATTCGGCCATGTTCAAGGAACACAGACGCATCCAAAGCCAAGGCAAAGCGGTCAGCTCGGTGTACTCCTATCCAACTGTACATGTACATGTACAACGGCGGTGTCACGTCGATCAACCCTCTTCTGTAGCACTGAACTGGGCGGACTGCAGCCCGTTCCCTTCCTTCCGAATTTCTCACATAAATATCAGCAGCACAATTGACGACGCTCTTTTCCTTTGCCGTAGTTTACTGCTACCGTTTCGCGTTAAAGATTAGTAATTCATGCCCGTTTGGAAAACTAGCAGTTCCAAACAAACTCGATTCTACTTCCTCAAATTGTGACGGTAATGTTTACTTTGTACTCCGTCGAGCAGATTTGGGGAGGTCATCACAGTATTATGCCACCTGCAGTGTCTTCTTCGCCTAGCTAGCTCTTTTTGACTTGACCTTATAATTGGTATCGATACGAGAAGGATATGATAAACGATACAAGCCTTGTTCGATATTATAACTGAATGTGGACAGAAAATATTGGCATTTTTCAGTGGAAACGAAATGTCATGTGTAGGTCAATCTGTTCAATCCACAATCTGACATTACATAATTCTATCATTTAAAAAAAAAAGTTTTTTTCAAGAGGTTCTCGATTGCACTGAATCTATGTTGAAATACTAGAGTTCCTGCTCACACTATCACACAAAAATAATGTTGAATCTTTGTGCTTTGTCACTGATAACATGCTAGGCCTAGAGAGTTAAAATAAAGCATAATCAATGTTACTGAAATGCCATCTTTTCAACAATTTCGTGATAATTATTATTATACATACTAATGTATCATTGAGCTCACTTGTTTGTTTTATTTAATTAAACTGTTTTTTTTTCTATCTGAATGACATCCACTCCATACTACGGCTTTAAAGGTCCCTTGTCATCACAATGTATGTTGACTTCTGTTGATGCAACTTAATATGTATATAACAGAATCACTAACTTAATGGAAATATGTGTCCTATGTTTTAAAATATTTTTTCTATATTTTTCTCAGCACTGATAAGCCCCGCCTCCAAAATATCTTCCAACTCAAGATCCCCCTGCAGTGCACATCATCAAAGGTAGAAATTAGCAGGATGATAGACATAATTTATGCACAAACTAAACATTGCAATGACTACTTAATATACTTAATATGTATATAACAAGTGGTAATAATAGCATCACATAGCTAGCACATTTCCGACATAAGGAAACGATTATTCCCACATGAAGGGTTGTTACATGGTATTGTGTGAAGACATGTGATGCTCTTGTGGGCAGGTGGAGGAAGTAAGTGCAATGTAGTTTGTGCATAAATTCTGTTTTCTGTGTCAATGGATAGGCTATTGCTCATGTACATGTAGTACATGTAGGCCTACTTGACCAGACAAAACTTGAACTCTGACTTAGGTTTAATTTAAATCCACTTACAACAGCTGTGACAAAATTAGGTTGATGCAGTGACGTTATAGGGTAGAATATCATATCAAATAAAATCATGTTATTCGCATGTTATTTTCTCTAAAATATTTGCGACGACTGATCAGTCCATTTGACAAGATCGAGTCACACACACAACCAAAAGCACCTACAGAGAGACAATGCACGAAACACATTGAAATGAAAATATTTGGCATATCCCTCTTGATCCAAAATTCAGTTAGATATAATATTGATATGGCTTCGCGTTCAACATTCCGGTATTACAATCTCAACGTACCACAACATCAAACGATAATGATACCGGAGTAACAAACACTG
This sequence comes from Arbacia lixula, assembly GCA_963669155.1. Classification (NCBI taxonomy): domain Eukaryota; kingdom Metazoa; phylum Echinodermata; class Echinoidea; order Arbacioida; family Arbaciidae; genus Arbacia; species Arbacia lixula. The sequence goes on along the minus strand of OZ022578.1, from coordinate 1,896,264 downwards.
GAACTTACTCTCCCCTAATATAATTTAATGTATGATGTAAAAATAAATTCTAAAAAAAATATCCAAACACAGGTAACATTCACAATCGTGCCACTTAAAAGTTTGTTTATTATTATCAACTTCTATAGCTTTAGTTTATTTTCTTTCTTTTTTACTAATGTCTTGTTGTTATTTTCTTCTCCCTTCTCATATTTTACTTCCTTATCTAAGTTACATATATTTTTTCTAGTATCCCCTTCAAATTGATATTTTGGTGTACGTTTAAAGAATACAATTGCAATGATTTCAGTAGAATATTTTTTCAGGCCAATCCGACACAAGCGAGATCTTAAAGGAATCATTTCCCATATATCATAAATTAATGAATATCGTGGTATGAATTCACATTAGATTACATGTTTCTATAATTATATTCAATATTTTCAATATCATGTCACAAATTAATGTATGATTTTAGTGTTCAGTTATGTATCAAATGTCATGTTTAATGTTTGGAGGGAGATAAATATTCCAAATCACTCTCTTTGAGTGGCATTGATAACTTTGCAAGATAGAGTCCACCACGGCCGAATTATCAAGAGCAATGCACGAAACATTGAAATAGAAATTGGGCATATCCCTCGATCCAAAATTCAGTTATGCATCTAATTTTTTGAAAGAGAAGGAGAGGGCATCATTAATCATAACTTACAATAGTTCATCATCACGACATTCATTTTGATATATATTACACACCGTTTTAAAAACAATACAGCGGATCCGAAAGTGAAAACAAAATAGTGACGTGTAGGCTACCGGTATATTCTCCTTTAAACATGTTTACCAGCGGCCATAGGGCCTAACTCCACAGACCATATTTCAATGTATGAAAGACATAAAGTTTCCATTGTTTGTGTTCTGACTTCCCAAACACCACTTCCATAAAAGAAGTTGTGTAACGTCGCGCATCTGTATCCATTTTTACTTTCATTCACTGGCACAGTAGGCCGAAACCTTTTGAGACACACTAGGCATGATAGATCAATTGCTTCGAAGATGCATATGCATCTTAATAATATATTTTTATCTTAATTCCCTCTGAGACTCCTAAATAAACCAAATCATCAATCCGTGTTTCCTTTTGAGAACCCCCAAACCAACTTCATGAATGCATTATTAAAATAATTTTTGTTGATATCGGTACTTTTGTCAAGCTTTTGCTATCGATTTTAATGTGTAAGTATCGGTTGACATATCGATAGAACCAGCCGTCCGCTGTTTCATGCTAATTGGTGCCACGGACCAAATAGGAAACCACGAGTGTGTGATATTTGTAAAGAATAAAACAACTGAGCAAGAGTCTAGACTTAAAAACACTCGGTAAGCTCTCATAAACAGAAGGAATATCCGCCTATTATCAACATTTCGGTGAGTCTGTGAGGTCATACCCGTCTGTTTTGTTATGAATGTAATTATATCAAAATCTGGCACCTTTTGTGTCATTTCAGATGTGATATAAAGCTCATGTACAGCTATATAGGCTAAATTCTGAATTTCTGGCCACTGGCATGGCATGGGCCTGCAGCTGCATTGGCCATTGTTTTGCAGGTGGCACATTGCACAACACCACTCGCAATCGCATGACTCGGGACATTGATTGCATTCACGATGTTGACATTGACTGTTTTGTCTGTTGTTGTCCCATATCCGCACTGTCACCTGCAATCTAACTTAACCCTTTGTATGCCACAAAAAGTGATTAGTGTGTTTTATTTGTGAATAAATACACATGGGCACACAAAGCGTTCAAGATATGGGGTAGCCCATTCACTGTCATGAAATTTTAACATTATTTTTTCATTATTTTAGTGTCATGAAATACGTACCTTTACGCTTCTTGTATCGCAAGGCATTATGGGACGGAATTCTAGTACGCGAGCGTTCAGTGATCGCTGCGGTAATTGTTTACAATGTCATTTTCATGTTACAGATCTGTGACGTGGATCGGTTCCGACGTGATAATTTTCAGTAAATCTGAATTGTGTTTTTACGATCAGAACTTTTGATTTGTATTATTGTATCTTAATAATGATTTCTGAAGGGTTTGTTGAGAAAATAATAAGCAAAGAGAGAGACCTCTGAGACGTCATCGAGACTCGGGTGGTAGTCCCATATGTGCTAAGTTGTGTGTGTTGGGATGTGATGTGTGAAATTAAATAAATAAAAAGTACAATAATACGAATCAAAGTTCTTATCATTGAAATATGATTCAGATTTACTGAAAATTATCACGTCGGAACCGATCCATATAACAAATCTGTAACATGAAAATAACAATATTGAACTTCGCGCTAGCGTTGTAAAGGATGACCGCACGGCGATCGCTGAACGCTAGCGTACTAGAATTCTGTTCCATCATGCATTCCGATGCAAGAACCGTGAAGGTACATATTTGATAGGAATCAGCAGGAGACTCTAACGTGTGTCGAAAAGAAAAAAAAAATACATGTATATGCTTTTGAAATGGCGGCCAAATAAAAAATATACGATTCTGGGGGGAAAGATTATATGTATGGATAAGTTATGGACTCAACTTTCATATGACTCAAAAAACCTCTTAAGATAATTCATGCTTGGATGAGCACTACTCACTTTTGTCAATTATATGAAATTAGGTTGCACAGGAATTAACCTTCTAAAAAAATTTGCAAGAGGTTGAAAGATGTAAGTTGAGACCATAAGCTTATCTGTACAAGTAAATCATTCTCCTCAGAATCAAATATTTTTTAGTCGGCAGCCATTTCAAGAAGTGTATAGTTTTTTTTTTGAGACACACCGTGTAGTAACTTACGATAACGTGTATGAAATCTCAATTATCACGATACCCTCAAAACCGTTTCAGGAATAGTGAAAAACGTTCCTTGTTTGGACTAGACTCCCATTGAATGCAGTGTGGAACAGACCGATGCTAGGCGATGCGTACCATAGCATACAGTCAGCGGTCTCTGGTCTCGACTCTAGTCTAGCCCTATACTGTAGGCTTTAGGTTCAGGACAATCCACCCTAAAACTCCTCAAAATGTAATAATTGCTATGATTTGTCTCCAAAACCATTTCCAGTTCCATTATTTACAGAAGGGAAGTATTGATGCTGCATCTTTTTCCATTTTCTGTGTATTTTACAAAATTATATTTTTTTGACCTGCAAAAGGGGCAGTCTGTCTTTGAATTATGTATTGTTCTCTCTTTCTTTTGATTACTTACTGTCTTGAGTAGGTTTCAGCTATTTGAAGTAATTATGGATGCGCTCCGACACCAGAGGAACAGCATCCAGACTTTCGTTCGAGTCCAGACCAACTCACCAAGTGCGCTGCTCCAGCAGCAAGGGGGCCCAAGTCCTTCCCCAACACACAAGATCCATGGCCTGACCACCCTCCCCTCTCACCAGATCGTGGGTGTTCGGACCTTCAGCCCCTCGCTGACCTCCCCACCACCACCACCACCACCCCCTCCCCCACCGGCCAACAGCATCCCCATCTTTCTGGCCGATTCATCGGGGCACATCCTGGCAACCCGCCGTGAGAGCGCCACCACACCTATCCAGCAGCTGCTGTTGCAGCAGCAACAGCAGCAGCAGAATCGAGATGTGGAGGTGAGAACTCGGATCCCATCCACCACCGGTATGCGGCACGATGTGGATGCCACGAGTACAACAACCACCTTACAGCAACTCATGTCGACCACCTCTATGCAACAGCAGCTTGCTACCACCCCAATTCATCATCAACAACTGGCAACAACACCTGTACAACAGCAGCAGCTCCTGCTAGACAACGGGACACGAGTGAGCGTGCCTAGTGGCCTAACCGTCATGCCTCCCAGAAGAGACCCCGAGACCAGTCCTGACGGGCTTCACACGCAGCAGGAGACCCGTCTGAACATGTCCCGCTACTCCAGCCTGTTGCACTCCCTGACTGACCAGGACCAGGCCAGCATGGACCTGGAGGTTCAGTCCGTCATGTTCCCAGGTAACTTTAAACTCATTCATATATCACCAAGTATAAATGCTATTATGTACCTCAACAGGATCATCCTATTCCCTGATTGGTTGACCCATAAACTTACGAGGTGGCATAGAACTTTGGTTCGAAGAGATGGACATTCATTTCTATACACCTGTTAAAGACCTGCTAGTGTGCTTGCTAACATTCATTATATGAGCGATATCATCAAGTATCGAGTTCTGACATAAGTAAAGGTTGGGTCTTCTGATGACCAGCTTGAAAAAAAACCTGTATTTCAGTATTGATCACAAGATAATACAAGCACTACCAGGATGCTATCTTGAGTGTCAGGATAGATGAAGAAATGTATCCTGGTGCTAATCCAGCTTTTACTCATCGTACTGGTCATTTAACCCTTACATTACCAGCCCTCAAATACACTTATTGGCTTACTACACATCTTCATGCCAATAGTAATGAGAGAGTTTACCAATTTTTGTTTGTTCGGGGTTGGGGGGAGTGATTCCTTCTCCTCTTCTCCAAAAGATACAACGCAGCAGTCTACAAAATATGTCACCTGAAATGATACTCAAACACATTCTAAATTTCTGGCTTGGAATAGTGGCAGCTATTTGTAAGGCTATGGCTAATAAAACTGATTTCTTGCTATTTACCCTTGAAAATTAAACAATCCCTCTCCCATTCAATCTATTTTCTCTCTCTCTCTCTCTCTCTCTCTCTCTTTCTCTCTCTCTTCCCCTCTCTTCTTCTCTCTTCTGTCCCCCCTCCCCTCCCCCACCTCTTCCTCTCTCTTCTCCCCCCTCCTCTCTCTCCCCTCCCCCTTCCTCTCTCTTCTCCCCCTCCCCTCTTCTTCTCTCTTCTTCCCCCTACATATCTCTCTCTCTTCTCCTCCCTCTCTGTAATCTCTCTCATCCTCTGCCCTCTCCCTGCCTCTCTCTTTTCTCCCGTCTTCCTGATCTCTCCCTCTTCCTCTCTCCCTATCTCTCTTGTCTATCTCCCTCTCTTGTAGAGAGTCGCGGCCTCCTCCCAACGGTGAAGAGAATCTGTCCCAGTCGGTCGTCCTCCTCCAGTAAGGCATCAAGCAAGTCCAGCTACTCGCCCATGAGGGTATGTCTTTCCCTCATGTCAACCATGTCATGTACACCACCTGTCTCCTGGTGGCCAAGGGCTTACAGCCCTGCAAGGATACTAGTTCACTTTAAAACAAAATAATAAATTCAAAAATCCTGCTGGATAAATGCCACTTTTCTTCATTTCTTGTCATATTTGTATTGATAAATATGGAGTGAAGATGTTTCATCGTGATTTGTATTTCTGCCCCAAGTCTTCTTATTTTGTAAGCCAACTGCCACTGATTGTTTCCTTTTGTGTGTTGTTCAGACTGCATATACTCACCTCTACCCAAAATTTGTAGCTAACTTAGTATAAATTGTTTGAGTGCGCCTTTTCTTCTTTGTTTTTGTGCATGCATACTCTCTGCATAGCTCACAACGTCCACAATGCTCACAACAATGGACAACAAGTTTTTATAGATTTAGTGTTTGCAACATGTACATGTACAGGCTTAGAATGGGAAGCACTCATTATTCCGAAGGTTTGTTATTCCGAATGTTACGGGACAAATGCTCGGATTAACGAACCCTTTTTCGTTTTCGGACTAACAAGCATTGAAGTATAGGCAACCTACTTGTTTCGGAATTACGACCCTTTGGAATAATGAACCTTCGGAATAAACGAACCGTCGGAATATCGAACTGTAACCCTTTAATCAATGTAGAATGAATTTATTATCAGAATGCTTGAATAACTCATAGCATATCTGTCAATATTTGTTCGCAACTCCCATCACCACTTTCTCCTTCTACTTGTATTTCATTTCATTTATTAAAACTGAAAATTTATTAATATAGACCGTAGTCTGTGCATTTCAAATGTAAACAAGGATACTTTTTCACTTATCCTGGAAATAGTTTTGAAGCTATGACTGATATTTTATACACGATATTATCAGGGTAAACTGCTGATTCTTGCCATGTTGCGTGACTTTTGGGACACCCTGTCTTTCACTTTGTCAGTAGCGTTGTATCAGTTTAATGAACATGTCATCTTGCCTCGCCTTCCTCTTTCCCCACCCCCATTCCCACCCCTACCCCCACCCCACCCCGACAAGGCCTGTTATTGGTACATTGTTCGGCTGAACAGGATTTAGGTATAATACATGTACATGTAGGTCATTGAAATTAGGCTCATATATCAATAGCATACTCCATCAAACATGGACACTCTCTACCAGCACTTCTGTCCTCTTCAATGTCATTCTAGTGGCAAGTTTCCAGTGCTCCTCATAAACAGCTATGAGGCTATTAGTGAGCAAATCACAGGTGCCAGTTTCACAGTTGTACTAGTACCTGAAGTATTACTAATGCTAGCACCAGGAAACGTCTTTCAGTCACATGATAGCAAAGGTTTACCACATAAGTCATCATCTGTCAAGGATTTCTTCTGGACTAATCCAAATAATTCATCACTGTTTTCATAAATACCCTGCATTCCTAAACATTATTCTCTGAACAGATCTGTAAAGTCTTGTACAATAATGTCAGCCTAAATGTACATGTATCTATGTATAGTATTAGTGTGCATAGGATTTTATTGGAGTAATGCTAGCATTGGTATTCATTCGGTGATAACTGAAGTTGGTCAAGGATGTATTGTATGTATCGTTTTACATTGTTTGTTTGTGAGCCTTTCTTGACCACACTTCTTCCATGTGTATGTACCTTCCCTGTGTCTTCTTTTATCACTTCTAAAGTTTCCTGTCAGCTGGTACGTACCCTGATAAAAGGACGCTATATCGTTGACATGACATCTTTGGTATGATATGACATTTGGTACATGATATGACATCTTTGGTTCCATCTATGCTTTGTTTCCCTGCCATGCAGCAATCAACGACCTTCACGAATACAAAGAGAGGCAATGTCCAGACTACTACACCCACATTCTCCATGGGTAAGTGGGTATGAATGGAAGGAAGTTATCTGGGGGAGTTTAACCCCATCAAGTGGTTTTGAGTGTGAGGTAAAGATCTGCCCTACTCTGACAAAAGGGAGCAACTAACAAAAGAGACTTTTCTTGTAAATGAGCAAAATGTGTCTTTCATTATCGTTGGCATCAGTGCAACACCACATGATGTTAGATTGAATATCTCGCTGTAAGATGAATATTTCTTGTCAAGATTTTGGCTGTATGTAGGGAATGCTGGGTACAATCTAAGAATACTACTACCCAGATTTGAGTGATTTGTCACTTGCTTCCTTTCGTCAGAGTAGGGCAGAGATATGCAGTATGTGCAATCTGACGTCAGGGCTTGATATCTTCATGATGTCGACTGATGAAAGTAGAGTAGAGTTCTGCTCTTGAAGATTCATGTTTAATGGTCTGGGTGTAATATCGGTTAATCATTTACCATTGTTTTATTAATACCCCAGTAGTAGAAATTAACAAATGGGCCTGTCTACAGAAATGGGGAACATTTCTGTTACATTTTCTGGAACATTTGCATAATGTGTTCAATTCCAATTATTTTTTTTGTCTCTTAACTAAACTAGCCAAAAATAATAAAATATCAAAGAAATGTATTGATTTGCACTTTACATGGTCTTGTACGCTTCAGAAAATTTGCCCTGTAAAAATTTGCCCTAGCATGTTGGTAACGGGACAAACGTGTGTGTTGCAAACTTGTCTGTCCCGTTACCAACGTGATATGGCAAATTTGTACAGGCTTAGTTTAGAAATATATAATAACTGAACATACAGAGTAGGATTTTAGCTGAAGTTATTTTGGAGGAAATTAATTCAACACTCTTATTTGGTGGTGCAAGGTGATCATAATTTCAAATGATTCAGTTGTGCCAAAAAATTATCCCTTTTCTGTAGACAGACCCAAATATATACTTGCTCTGATATTCATGAATGCTTATGATATAGGCCTGCAGTGATCTATTAAATATTAGTTATCATTATTTTGTTTGGTACATAAAACAAATGCACAAAATAAATACTACTCTGATATTCAGGAAATGCTTACACTACTGTATAGGGCCACAGTGATAAAAAAAAAACAACAGTGTCTGCAATGTCAGAATCTGGAGCTGGTAATGCCAAGTGTTGCATGCATACACTAATGCACGCACGAGCATACACTTCAACACTGATTTGAAAGTGACCTAGAAGCTATGTGTTTAAATGCAGGCTTGTTCGGACGAATTTAATTTTTTTTGCAAGTCAGTCCTTAGGTTAGGTTTAGGCTTTAGTTTTACTCTCATATTTTATCACATTTGTGGGATTTGAAAGCACATTCACTCAAAATGCAATTATATTACTGCCACTAAGCTTAACTACTAGAGATGTATTGCTACTACTACTATTACTACTACAACTACAAGACTCATTGTGTATCCTATTTCAATCCCCCTGGTGTTGTGTTTGTGGTGCAGCTGACCAGGGCATCCACCAGCTGGCAGCCCAAGGTGAGCAGCAGCTCGTCACCGAGAAGCTGGAGGCTGGCACGGACATCGACGAGACCGACGCTATGGGCAACACCGCCCTCTCTTGGGCGTGTCAGCACAACCAGACGGACATGGTGCGCTTCCTGCTGGCCAACAATGCTGACCCGGCCAAGGCGAGTCTGGACGGAGAGACGGGTCTGGCCTTCGCCTGCAGCGTGGGCAACGAGGAGGTGGTGCGCATGCTGCTCAACCGTAAAGCCCCCGTCAATGTCTACGATTACGTAAGTTTAGTTCATGTTAGTCTTCTTTCCTGTGCATGGCACTCTTTACCCATTCCACACGAAGAACGAGATAACTCGTTTTAGTTTTTCCATACTTACACCCGTAGAACGAGATAACTTGTGCACCGGGTGCGTAATGTTAAGGACATTTTCTATCCAACATTTAACACAGTTTTACGTTGAAATTATCATAATTTTTACATCAGTCAAAAGTCTAAACATTATTCTTATTATTCAAGGCGGTTCCCGACTCAAAAGATGTGATTTGCCTTCAGAAAATGTCGGAGAAAGATATTATTTCTCCAGAAATTTGTCTCGAAAGCTGCCCCTAGTAACCAGCCCTGTGTGTAAGAAAAATCAGCCAATCAAAGGAAAGCTGGTACTAGACCTCGGCATGAATTGTCCTCATTTGCATACTCAACGCGCGGAACGCATGTTAAGCACCGCCTACTCATGGCAACGCCGCGGTCTTCTGTTTCCTGGAAATGAAATTGTACGGCGCGGTTCACGCTCAGTTATTGAAATCGTGCTTATCGGGTTAATGCCGGGTCGATACCATGAGTAGGCTGAATAGCCTTCCGCATGAGGGGTTGAAGCATGAGGGGATGGCATGCTAGTATCGGTTTCCTGTCCACTCCACCAGGTTTTCACCATGCTCTTAATTGAGAAGCGAAGTGGGCTCTTTAACATGAATAGTCATTTAAATGTCTTTTTGAGTAATACAAAACTGTGCCCTCTTATCATGTCATTCATAAATTCATACCTCCAAAAATATTTTTTCCTAGGACATGTTGCGTAGTTGTATGTTTTCAACATTATAAATACCCATCTGTGGTAACTACTTTAGAAACAGCCAATGAGCTGTCATCATTCTAGCTGTCGCCATTAACATAGACCCTAATATCCCTGGGCCATGTTGCCTAAATAGGTGTAGCTTTTTAATCAGTATAACCTACCATCACTAGTAGGCTACCAGGGCAACTGCCAATATGCTCTCATGCTTGCAACTGTTACCATGGTAGTTACCGTTGATGGTAAGGTACAGTAATTGAAAACCTATATGCAACATGGCCCTGGCCCCATTACCATTAATGGTAACTCTGTCATCAATGGCAATTAACGGTAACATAGCTCAAGTGCCAATCAAATTCAAGGTTTCCATAGAAGTTGCCATTGTATTGTATTTGTATTTGTATATTTCAGAACGGGGGAACCCCCCTCCTGTATGCGGTGTACCATAACCATGCGTCCATCGTGGAGCTGCTGCTGAGGTCTGGAGCAGACCTGACAGTGGAGATGGAGTCGGGTCACACTGCCCTCAGCCTCTCCATGGTACTCGGACACAAAGGGGGTAAGGTCATGACCTTTGACCACACAATTTACATAGAAAGCCTATTACTACATTGTGAAAACAATATATGGAAATCTCATGTCCAAACAGTCCACATTCCATTCAGTATCGGTGCATCGATCTACATGTACCCATATCGCAAAACCGCATGTGAAGTGCAGTTAATGCAATTTAAACATGGGTATTATGCAAGCTTTTTTTTACAGTGTAGTAATACGCTTTCTATGTAAAGTGTGTGTTGAGCTAGTTATACATGTTACAATTATACATTTAACACAAATTCAGCCTTCAGTCTGTGATGTTTGATTTCAACGAAACCTTTCACTTTCATTCAAAACCTCGCAATTCAATTGAATTTCAATTCTTTAAAGCTTGTAGTTTAAGTGAACAATGTAATTCCATGAAAAATAAGTTTTTAGTTATCATATCTCCTCTGTGAGAAGTTATACATTTTTTGTATTCACACAAATGTATTTTCTTTCTTCACTTTCTGACCCATTCCAGTTCAGAGAGTGATAGAGCAGCATATGCTGTCCCTGCTGTAGCGGAGGGAGCCACCTTGTGGCCGTCGTGAGACAGTCTGCTTACAGCTAGCCCGACAGGGTGAGATGTGAATACTTTCCTCTGTGGCCGAGGTGCTTGAAAGAAAAAGGCAAGGGGACTATTGAATTGGCATCATGAAGCAATCTACTTACAGCTAGCGAGACAGGTTAGACGTTGGACTAAACGTCTGAGTCTGACGTGCTTGAAGGATGATCCTCAAGCAAGTACCCTCACGTGCTCTATCCTGTGAAGACAGTCTGCTGAGGATCTTGTCAGATAGATGTCATAGCAGCTGAAGATGAGGGATCGAAGGAATGTCCTCGACCAAGTACTCAGTCAGTTGTACCCGAGGCCTAGGCCAACTGCAAATGCAGTGTGGTGATTATTTTGCAAGACACATGAACTGACAGCTGAAGAAACATCATAGAGTGAGCTCTTACCCTCACTACATTTGTCATGGTTTCATGATTATTCTTGCGAGATAAATTAACTGACAACTGAAGAAGAGGCATTGAAGAAACATCGTACATGGAGCGCTTGCTACCCTGCCACGAGTCGCCTAATGGAAGCAGCCTCGTAGTGATCCTACTTGATGTGTAAGTTGTCTGGTGATGAAGACACTTAGATAGAAAGACTCCTTATCAACCATATTCTTGCCACTTCCATTACCAGTGCTTTGAAATGGGAGTGTGGTCCAAATCAGGTGAGAGGTTTCAATGTAGAAATGTTGTGGCATAGAAAACACAGGAGATGACAAATCTAGACTTTTTGCTGCAATTTTGTTATTACTTGCGGAGAAACTATCAAAATAGTTTAGGAAAGCAAGGGGAAGAACATTATCCTGTGATGTCATGGGAGTGCAGTCAAACACATTAGTAATAACTAAAGCGTCTTAAAGGTGATACTTGTAGGAAATAAAATCAAATAGATATAATTTATTCTATAATTGAATGAGTTATTAAAGCAATTTATGCAGCTAATATGCCATGAAAGTGTTCAGTTTTGTGTTTTATAAAAATTGAATTTCACTTAATTGACTCTCTCCTGACCTACGAAATCGCCTAATAAAAAGTGGCTGTATGTGTACGTCACAGCAGGGATATGCTTCACGCAGCTATAGAGACTAACTGCAATCTACACACAATTGTTCACAATGAGCATTGTGTATCACACCTGTTAATCCACTAGCAACTGCCATCACGGTTTCATTAATAATGCATGATGCTTCTGGCGGAAAAGAAGCTGCGCATTGGCATGTGTGATGCACAATAACGCCTCCCTTTTCTTACGTCAAACCTATAGGCCGTTTCGGATGACAGGATGGCAAATTTGTCCCAGAGAATAGGGTGATTGTTTTCACCCTAATTTTCGGAAGTGACATATTGTTTGAATGTCATCCAAGCTCATTGTATGGCCTATAAGCTTTCTGTAGTGATTTTCTATGAATATCACTTTTGAGGGAAGAAACTATTCCTCTTTATTTTCCAAGCCTGGAATAGAAGTTAATGAAGAAAAGGTTACTAAAATAAGGCTGTCCCATTACCAGCTAGGATGGTAAATTCAACCAACTTTAACTACTTTTGAATGCCTGTGAAAGGAAGAAGCTATTAAATTATATTTTTTTCCCAAAGCTTTGTTAAGGTATTTTTAGATTTTATAGGGAAATAATGGAAGCATTAGGTTGGCTCATATACACCAGCTGGGAACAATATCCAACAGGTGGCTACCTTTGAAATGCTTATGAAGTGAAGGGACCATTGTATTAGAGTGTTTTCCTCACTTGGTCAAGTTATCAAAGGGATGGGATAGAAAAGGTTAGGTACACCCCTAACCAGCTGGGAATGAAATTCCTGTAAAAAAAAAAAAACCTGTAAAGGAAGGAAACAGTTTATTTGAAGCTTAGTCGAGATATAGGGATGAGCATGAGAAGGCGCTTCCGTAACTGGGAATGAGAGCTGGAATATGCTCCTTACACACCATCCAGTGCAAGGGTATTCTGCCCTACTCTGACAAAAGGAAGCAAGTGACAAATCACTCAAATCTGGGTTATTGGTATTCTTAGATTGTACCCAGCATTCCCTACATACGGCCAAAATCTGGACCAGAAATATTCATCTTGCTGCGAGATATTCAATCTAACACAATGTGGTGTTGCACTGATGCCTATGCAAGTGACAGACACATTTTGCTCATTTACAAGAAAAGTCTCTTTTGTTAGTTGCTTCCTTTTGTCAGAATAAGGCAGTATTTTCCTTATCATGATTACGCAAGAGGACGGGGGAATAAGCTTAACTCTGTGTGTTCCCCATGTGTGTTTATTCACAAGTACTACACATATCCATTTTGTATGGCACACAAGGGTTAGGTGGATAGTGTAAGTTATTTCCTGGTGTACAGATATCTTCACTGGGAACAATTTGAGCATGTTCCATACCATTTATCATAAGGTATTCAAAAGCAACAGGGCCCTGTCGCATAAAACTTACCATTGATGGCAACTTTGCTTACAATGGCAATTTCTATAGAATCATTGAATTTTATTGGCTGTCAAGTGATGTCACCATGGTAGTTACCATTGATGGCAGAGTTACCATTAATGGTAAGTTTCATGCAACGGGCCCTAGATTTAAGAGTTCAGAATAAATGAGTGATGATGCCCTAGTAGTTATTCAAACAGGTACTGGGCTCATGTCAACTTGTTACTTATTCATGTCATCATCCTCTCCAGAAATCTGGGCCATGTTGCATATAGGTTTTCAACAATTATAACTTACTATCAATGGTAACTACCATGGCAGCAACCAATGAGCTCCCATTATTGTACATGTTGTGCACATATAATTGTAACGTACAATAATTGAAAACCTACATGCAACATGGCCCAGATGCCAGGGGACATAGAAACCAGAGTGATAACCCGAGGCGATTGGTGCTTACCAGTAACAGACCATTTTCATAATGTATTCACAACTTTCCCCCTAACTGGGTAGTAACGCGTTATTGCATTCACCTGTATTTAGTCTTCCAGATTCAATGGATGGAATGCACTTTGAATCTATTAGTTGTTGCTACTTGGACAAACCTCGGACAAGCTTTGGGGTTCCCATTAGTAACATATTGTTTGAACGATGTGAATAAAATTTGCATACATAAAGGTCTATTGGATATGAAACAGGATTTACATGTAAACGCATTCAATGTATAGTTGGTGTGCATTCTTTACTCTTTACAATGCATACCAACTAGCTGGTGAATGTCTACCATCCTGTTGCTGAATTGGCCATTTCATCTACTGGGCCCCATTGCATAAAACTTACCATTGATGGTAACCTTCAACCTCAATGGAAACCTTGAATTTGATCGCTTTACCATGGTATTTACTATTGATGACAGAGTTACCATTAATGTTCAATATTATGCAACGGGACCCTGGACCTGCTAAGCTTGAACATAAAATTGTTTAAAATGTTTATTTTATGTTCAAGTCTACTGCTCATGTACGACCATCCAACAAAAATGCCATGTTGCATATAGGTTTTCAATTATTGTAACTTACCGTCAACTGTAACTACCATGGCAACAGCCAATAAGCTCCCATTATTTTTCCAGTTGCCATGGTAGTCAAAATTGACAGTAAGTTACAATAATTTAAAACCTAGCAACATGGCCCAGGTTGTTTTGTGTAAACTTTACATTTGTAAATGAATGATTTAAGACCCTGACTATCAAAGCTGCTGCCATAGTTGCTACAATGAATGTAAACTATATAGCAAAGCTGTATGCAGCGTGGTCAAGTTACCGGATGAGAAATGACACTCTTATCCAGTTACAAATCACATGTCACAAGCGTGCTCTGAAATACAGGATATAGAGTATGGAGGAAACTGTGTGCAATATATGGATACGTACCCTTATTTTTAAGTCAGTCTGTGCTGTCCTTTGGTTAGGTTTTCTAGATAACTGAAAGTGGTGGTTATATTGTTGTTGGTTAGTAATGGTACATTTTCACTCATGGGAATTAAAATAACCATTCTGATTTGACCCCAAGTGTGAAAATAATAGGCATCTGCAAGGGCGTGTGATTGAATTGGGTCAGTCATATTTGCAATAAAAATATTTAAAAAAAAAAAATAAAGACTAAAGATTTGACACTGACAAGGATGATGTATTTTTCCAGTATGTTTGGGATTGTGTAGTAATAGAATGTGTGCTTAATCAGGATAAGGGTTTCAAATGTGTTGAAGGTAATGTGTATGAAGGGAGAGTGGGAGTGGGAGAGAGGGGGAGGGAGGGAGAGGGAAGGAGAGAGATAGAGAGAGAGAGAGAGAGAGAGAGAGAGAGAGAGAGAGAGAGAGTGAGAGAGAGAGAGAGAGAGAGAGAGAGAGAGAGAGAGAGAGAGAGAGAGAGAGAGAGAAGGGGTACAAAGAGAATGGGGAGAAAAATTGGAAAGGAAGATATCAACAAGAGAGGTAGAATGAGTTGGAAAGGCAGGAGGAAAATTGGAATTAAATACACGATAGGCTGTACTATGGACAAGAAGACAAGAACTTGATTATTTTGTAATTAATTTAATCATGTTGATAAAAAAATGTAGGGTAAAGCTTCTCTATAACATGCTTCTCCAATGGAGATTTGAAGAACTTTTAAATAAATACATGTATTCAAAATATGCACCTCGTCAGTTGCAATGTACAAAATATAGTGTTATTACATATGGTATTTACAAGTGCATTACATCAAGCTCATATTTTGTTTACATTGACAATTCTCTATTTTAAAAAGTTTGAAAGCAACTGCATAGTATCAAACACTAAGCTCATTGTTTGGAGTGCACCTACGGTAGTTCATGTTCCCCTTCAACCAAAAATTAATAAACATTTCCTTTAACAATACATCACACAAACCATTGTACATAATTCTTATTTACATGCTGCACTCCCAATAATTGGAACGTTGTAATTATGCTACCTATGCAAATTGCACATGATTTTGGTTTACTAAATTAAAGCCATGGCAAGTGCCCACCAAAATGGAGTCAACTAAACTCAACATGAATGAGAGGAAAACAAATCATTACCCCAAATTTGTTTGTCATTTTCCGAAAAAAAAAACATTTTGCCATCAGTCTCTGTAGGAGATGAACACGAACACATTAATACTGAAACGGAGTTCATCGAAGGCACAGGCTACGGGGGTAAGCATCATCTACATTATAGTCGAGTCCTTTAATTGTTTGCGTTACCGGGAAGATAGTTCCAGAAAAACATCTTTTTCAACAAAATCTCTAACACCACCGTTATCACTTCAACCTATCTCTCGTCATTGTAATTCAAGAAAGATTTCTGAACAGTCAATCTATGCCTACGGCGATCCTCGGCGTGGAGTAAGGACAGAGTCAGTAGACAGTCCTCGGTTGAAAGAAGGTATTTCCAGATTTAAAAAAAATCATCTTCCAACATCATCTCCACCACACGTCTTCATTACATTCCATACCTTTTTTCCAAGCTTTTAGTTGTATGAAGATAGATTCTTGTAAGCGGTTGAACACAGGTTTTCTAGGGAGAGATCTGTTCCAAAGTTCTTCCACTTATACACTTCCACTTATACCACCACGACCACCTCCACATATGCCTCCTCTTCCTCCCCCTACTCCTTTTTTACCAAGCTGCTCATGCCTGCGTTGTAGTGGTAAGGGTCGAGTCTGTTGACTGTCCTCGGTTAAAGGGAGGCACTTCTAAAAAGAGATCATTTCCAACATCATCTCCACCACTTTCTCCTCCTTCAAGTTGTCCCTCCAATGCTTGCTCGTCCTTCAGTCCTCCCTTCCCACCCGCTCCCTTGGGCTTGTACCAGGGCAGCCGGGGCAGCACGTAGCGCCGCCCGAGCCAGTACATGGGCACGAGCAGTAGCCCGTCTAGCGTGAGGAAGAGGCTGTAGAGTGACGGGTACACGACCAGGCTCTCTAGCTCCTGGTCGGCGAACGTCACCCCGATGATGGCCAGCGTGAGCGCGACGTTCTGCGAGCTGGTCTCCACGGCGATGGTGCGGCAGTTGGTGTGGTCCTGCCGCAACGCCCAGGCGAGGAGGTAGGCGAGGAAGAAGCTGAAGAACGGCAGGCCGACGGAGCAGAACCACACGGGCCAGTCAGCGCGGAAGATCGCGTCGTTGATGATGGCGTTCACGATTATGTTGACGATGATGGCGATCAGGCCTAAGATGCTGCCAGTCTGTAGTGAGGAGAAATGAAGATGACGACCCAACGTCACTTTCGTGCTTGTGATGAATTTTGAATATGAAAGATATCCATATTTTGCTCCGTTTTCTGCCTCTCCTTCCTTTGATTCCCTTCTCCCCTATAGTATAATGATCCAGCTCCTAATTGATCTACCACCTGTCAAGTTTCACGGTCTAATATTTTACTATTCCCAGATATTATGTGTGTACATTTTTAATTTCACTTCATTTATTACATGATACATACAACAAAATTATTTCAAATAAAGGCAATTAACATTCTGAGCATGAGATAGAGATAGTAGAAACTATATGTATGTAATATTTTAAATGATTTGCTAGTTAACAACAACAAGATGTTCTCTTTGCATTTTAATCTTTTTAACTGTCTATCCCCTTCTTTATATATACATTATACATATATTCATACATATCTAATTAAGGATATGTTTGCTGTGTATATATACCGTGTACTAGTATGCTATTGTTTTATATAGCTATGGATTTATTCTTAAACATGTTGACATCTTGTGCAAACCTTTATGATATATGGAGTCCACTCCTCTTTCTTGTATCTGATGACGACACCGATGACGACGGGGATGAGGATGAGGGCGAGGGCTAGAGCGATGTCCTTATATGGGATACTGATTTGCGCTGCTTCCCAGTACCTGCTGTAGATGAATAGGTTGAGGGGCATCATCCCAACAGATGCAAGTGTTGCCACCGTGCTCATACAAAGACTGGATGAAGAGGGAAGGAAGAGATGAGAGAGAGAGAGAGAGAGAGAGAGAGAGAGAGAGAGAGAGAGAGAGAGAGAGAGAGGGGTGGGGGAGATAGATAGCGAGAGAGAGAGAGAGAGAGAGAGAGAGAGAGAGAGAGAGAGAGGGGGGGGGAGGGTGTGAGACAGGGAGAAGGGGGAAGAGAGAAAGGGAAAGAGAGGGGTGTTAGAGAGAGGGGGAGAGAGAGGGAGGATAGAGAGAGAGAGAGAGAGAGAGAGAGAGAGAGAGAGAGAGGGGAGAGAGAAGGGGTAGAAAGAGATTAAAGGAAAGAGAGGGGTGTTAGAAGGAGATTGGGAGAGAGAGAGGGTGGAGAGAAGAGGAGAAATTTGTGTTAAACATTATAATCGTTAGTATTCTTAAATATCATCATGCTTTTTGATGAGTTTATGCTCTTACACGGAATCTGCATGGTAAAACTAACAATGTCATGCAGGAAAAAACATAAAATTCAGGAAGCGTGCTTCTTTGTATAAAAAAAAACACTGGGAAACGGGAAACGAAAAATAGATATTCTTCGTATCCGTGTGTTAGCGGGAACATATCGTCTTCCTCATCTTCATGAGTCCGTGAAATGTGCCAAGTAAACAATGACAATAGCACTTTGCACGTAGGGTACGTTGCCTACCAAGGCATGTTTTCATGTCGGAGCCAGTAGCGCCATTTACACTGTCCAGCAAAAAACGAAGTTTTTCAAAGATCGCGATCTTTGGGTGTAAGTTGCTACAATGTAGGTGAGGGTGAAAGTCGCCTAGCAACTTACACCCAAAGATCTAGATCTATTGTGGTGTTTGCTCGACAGTGTGAATGGCGCTGGTGAGGCGAGGGAGGGCCTGCCCCCCCCCCCCCCCTCGCTAATTTGTGTGTCCAACTCGTGTTTCATTCTTACTCTTCTGACTTGTTTCTCATAATCATATGCATTACTAACACTCTAAAAAAAAAACACGAAATAGTGTGGACAATGATATACCAACTGTCCCGTTGACTGATTTGCCAACAACTCAGTATGCAGTTCAATCATCTTCGACATTACCCATACCATGACACCACAGCATTATAATGATATGATTTGAAAGCGTGTAGGCTGGATATTGTTATCAGTTCTAGTAGAACATGTTGTAGTAGCCGTATTATTATCATTTCTAGTATCATTAATGTTATTATCATTATTATTAGTAGTAAAAGTGGTAGAAGTAGTAGTAGTAGTAGTAGTAGTAATAGTAGTAGTAGTAGTAGTAGTAGTAGTAGTAGTAGTAGTAGTAGTAGCAGTTAGTAGTAGTAGTAGTAGTAGTAGTAGTAGTAGTAGTAGTAGTAGTAGTAGTAGTAGTAGTAGTAGTAGGAGGAGGAGGAGGAGGAGGAGGAGGGGGGGAGAAGGAGGAGGAAGAGGAGGAGGAGGAGGAGGAGGAGGAGGAGGAGGAGGAGGAGGAGGAGGAAGAGGAGGAGGAGGAGGAGGAGGAGGAGGAGGAGGAGGAGGAGGAGGAGGAGGAGTAGCAGTAGTGGTAGTGGTAGTAGTAGTAGTAGTAGTAGTAGTAGTAGTAGTAGTAGTAGTAGTAGTAGTAGTGGTAGTAGTAGTAGTAGTCATCTTTCCTCATAATGTGTAATTTGCAAAAAGCCTAAAGATTGTTTCATTTAATAGATGTCCATGTCTGTGAGTACGTTGCATACGACCCCTTCAAGAACTGTGTTTCCATTTAAATCCCTTAAGGTGTTGCCTTGTTAAGATACCACCGAAGGGAAAAAATAATAAATGCCATCATCGCTATTATCGTTACCATCGACAAGTATTGTCCAGCTGCAGTAAATTCGCAACAGTTACAACAACATTTCAAAGAAAAGACACACCAAACTACCTGAGGCAGATGTTGCCATTCATCCAATAGACGAAGAGACTGGAAGACACGCCCCCTGGTGACGTAGCAACCATCATCATGCCGAGCGCGTGCGGTGCTTCCATATTGAGCGCGAGTGCCATGCAGAAGGCTAGTAGAGGCAAGACCACGAACTGACCAGCGAAACCTATGGCGATGCCTACGGGTCGGCGAAGCTGCAACGATTCAAGTTTCGTGGTTTCAAAAACATTTAGTGCACATAGAGAAAAACATCCCAGGCCGTAACCTGCTAAATGTGAAGACAAAGATATAGGTGATGTTTTTAATTGATAATACATGTACATTATTTAGATATGGTTATCATTATTGTTATCAGTATAGTTATTTCGCTATTATTACTACACGAATTATTAAATATCGAGGCCGGTCCATGGTGGCATTACTCAGAAAACATTTTATCCATGGTTTTCAGTAATGATACCTTGCATGTGTCGTTTTATTGAATAGGGACCTTTGAAGTTACAGTAATTCGAATCGAGTTTTTAATAGGAAATGATTAAGTCCGATCGCAATTTTCCATGGGGGGGGGGGGGGGCATCCAGGGTTGAATGTAATAATAGTCATCTGTAAGCGACACACGGCGCCCCTGTTTCATTTGTGTATGGACAGGTTTTTTTTCTCGGCAACAATGCGCCTTTTTCATTTACGAGGCCGACACTGTCCTACCTTTGTTTGATATCATTGTTTGGGAGTTCCGGCATATGCGTGATGAGTTGGGAATTTTAAACTATTTCAAAGAAATGTACGTTTCACGTTTTCACAGTGAATCCATTCCCGATGTTTCCCGCTCATATCCTGTTTCCCTCTCTATCTGCGTCTTTGTGTCTCTGTCTCTCTCCCTACCCCACCCACACTCACTCTTTTATTATCTTACGTAATGATACACACCAGCATAAACAACGCTAGAAGGATTGAGTACCATTGCCTAATGATGGCATTCATGGTTCAGGGTAATTGTCACGGAACTATGAAGTAGCTTACATACCAACACCGCGGAACAATTCTATAGTTAAGCACTGATATCAAAGTTATCATTGCTGTTACGGACGAGTGACGTAACAGACATTCCGCTGAAAACGCACGTTTTGAGAGAGCAGAGAAGGGTTGTATAGGTGTGTGTGTGTGTGTGTGTGTGTGTGTGTGTGTGTGTGTGTGTGTGTGTGTGTGTGTGTGTGTGTGTGTGTGTCTGTCTGTGTGTGTCTGTGCGTGTGGGGGGGGGGGGGGGCGATATATTCAGTTGAGAAGACGGCTTGATCCAGTATGCAAGGCATAAAGGCTACATTTTAGTGATACATTACTGGATACAGTCAAACCAATTATCAACATGTAATCAAATCTGAAGTAACGTTACAAAATACCTCTTCGCTCGACATTTCAACAATACTGTATGTGAACAGGTGACGTTCCTAAAAGTAGAGATATTCATGTTGATATCGAGGATTGATTATGTTCATAAAATGCATCAATTTCAGCAAACGCTTACGACCTAAGACCACAAATGTAATGGTCGTTGATGTTTACGAATGTTGTTAAATAGTTGTTTTGAATGGTTCATACTTAAAAAAGAGAATAAGTTATCGGGATCCGTTTGTGGTGGGGGGAGCAAGGGGGTGGGGAGCTAGAAATTTGACAAATCATAAACTTTGTATTCTGACGTTTGTTATCGACAAGAATTTAACTTTACACGGATCAGACTTCAACTTTAGCGGATAGAAATCAGCATCATTGAGAATCTGATTTAGCACAAAACAGGTCACCACTTGTGCGTTAAGAACAGCTTGGTGAAATACTATCCGGGTCGTAATCAGTATACCGGTTGGATGGAAAGAGAGAAAGCTGACGCAAAAGAAAGAAGTGTATCACGCACCATAACAAATACGGATTGTCGACGTGAGTGAAGTTCCGCCACTGGTCTTTCAGTGCTTGAAGATACACCTAAATATCGCGTTTGAATGATCTTGAATTTGGGGGGTTTTACACCATAGCATAAGTTCATATCATATGATAAATATTGTCTATGTGCTTTTCTGAATGTAAAATAGTGAATGGTCATTCGTAGCATTTTTGTTATATTTGGAAAAGAGGGAAATTAACAATTTTAATTATGCACTGACAAGGCTCTTAGTAAATCATAATGATGTATACATAGAACAGTACTAGTATTATACTGTACTTTATAGTCTACTCTAATATCAGACCCCCCCCCCCTACACACACACACACATACACACGCGCGTAGACACATCGTCACCCTCATCTGCACTCTCCCACAGTCATTCATGGCAGTCGTCGGGACTTATAATTAGTGCTTAACTTACCGCATCTTTTAGACCTTTGATAGTGACGAGGCAGCCGATCGACGTCATAATGATCACCATTAAAACGGGCAACAGGATCTTATTGAATGTCCTCAGTTTCTCGTGCACGGGGTTAACATACTCATCCGCCATCGTATCATTCGTCGTCGTCGCCATCGTCATCATCGTCGTCATCAACGTCGACGTCAGATTGTGAAGTCCATCTGTGGTTGTGTAATCGTCGAGAATAGCGGCAGTAGTGGACGGCACTGATGAATTAAATGATTGCGTCGTTGTCAAGGTCGTGCCGTTTGTTGTGTTCGTAGTGACCACCGTCGTGGCTGTTGTTTCGTTGTTGGCCATGATTCTTAATCAAATGTGCAGTGCCCACTGTGAGATGACAAAGGCAACATAAAAAACAACACAAAAATCCATGTTGTTTGCTTCGAAAAATATATGATTTATTTTGGGTCTGATTAGTTCTGATGAGGCTCACAGAGACGAACATGAACACAAATATAATCATAATAAATATCAAATCATGAAGAGGATAAATTGAAAAGAAAAAAAGAAGGGAGTACATAAGTAGATGTAGAAGTACTGGTAGTAGAAGTAGCAGCAGCAGTAGTAGTAGTAGTAGTAGTAGTAGTAGTAGTAGTAGTAGTAGTAGTAGTAGTAGTAGTAGTAGTAGTAGTAGTAGGTGTAGTAGTAGTAGTAGTAGTAGTAGTAGTAGTAGTAGTAGTAGTAGTAGTAGTAGCTGCAGCAGTAGCAGTAGTAGTAGTAGTAGTAGTAGTAGTAGTAGTAGTAGTAGTAGTAGTAGTAGGTGTAGTAGTAGTAGTAGTAGTAGTAGTAGTAGTAGTAGTAGTAGTAGTAGTAGGTGTAGTAGTAGTAGTAGTAGTAGTAGTAGTAGTAGTAGTAGTAGGAGGTGTAGTAGTAGTAGTAGTAGTAGTAGTAGTAGTAGTAGTAGTAGTAGTAGCTGCAGCAGCAGCAGTAGTAGTAGTAGTAGTAGTAGTAGTAGTAGTAGTAGTAGTAGTAGTAGTAATAGTAGTAGTAGTAGTAGTAGTAGTAGTAGTAGTAGCTGCAGCAGCAGCAGCGCAGCAGCAGTAGTAGTAGTAGTAGTAGCAGTAGTAGTAGTAGTAGTAGTAGTAGTAGTAGTAGTAGTAGTAGTAGTAGTAGTAGTAGACATCACAAAGGAAAATGATGCCAACTCTTTTGGAAGTAGGTTTCCTGGTATTTCATTAATTATTCTTTTTATAATAATCCTAGGAGTATTTAACGAGATTTCCACTTTTGGGCAAATGCTATATCATTTTTGTAATAATCCTTTGAATTTATAATGAGATTTTCACTTTTGGACAAATTTGGACCTTAATATTTGGGTGTATCAAAGTAATGATTAACTCAGAACAAGACCAAAATTGACATAATTTGCCTTAATAATGTTAAAAATTCAGCTTGATTCAAGCTCTAACTTTTTAAAACTCACTTTAAAAAAATGTCAACAGTTTTTGAACACCTAGTAGTAGTAGTATAGAAGTGGTATAGTGTGCATGAGCGTTTGTTGTATGTGTATCGCAAATGCAAGCCTTCACATTGTACATGTTGTATATAGAGTTACATATTCTTCATTACGTATCCGCCGTGAACGACAAATAAAATACGGGTAGCCTGAGAGAAAACAGTTTCGTATCGTCATGACACTGTATATGCGAATACTTACCGGAGCTGTAGAATCAATACGCCCTTTCCTTCCAAAATGTTATTTAGTCCCGGCTGTGTGAAAGCGAGCTTTACACTGAATTAATTCGTTTCGTCGACAGAAGTATATAGATCAAATCATGTTGATATAGTAACATGGTTGTTAGTTGTCATGACAAACCATAATTTCTACAAACGCTGCCGTCACAACGAGGAAGTGCTTCATCGTGGTTGGACGCTTGGGTTATTAGACTCCGGGACTTTCCTGGCCAGGATGTGTGCCTTACGGCCAACCCGTGATGGCCGTATTAAAGGAGGCTACAACCATGGACATGATTTTTGTGATTTGGACAAAAAACATCATCATCCCCAGAGACTGAAAATACTTGAACACATTCAAAAGAGCGTCGGACGAATCATAAAAATGAGAAATGTCAGTTGAATATCGTTGTCACTAGCCCTCAAATCGTACGTTGCCAATCTTCTTTGTCCTATAGAATGATAAATATGTATTTAAAAAATCTTTAATAGTCTCCTACGTGTGACGTCAGTGTGGATTTTCCCCAACCCTTGTTAGTATAGAAAGAATATACATGTATATACAAGACAATGTCCAATGCATTAAAAACGGACAAGTGATTGACAAAGCTTTGTTTTAATTCTCCTCTGACTTTGAGCATTTTCCGATGTCTTTGTGTAAACATAAAGATCACTTTGCTTGGGAGGGTTGCATTGTCCTTTAATGTCTTTTTTTTCCGGCTCAATGCCCGTATCACTGAAGCGGAAGTTGTAGCGCAACTTTCAGGTCTTACTTGATACGGATACGGCCAACGTAAGATATCATGTGTGTGTGTATGTGTACGTGTGTGTGTGTATGTGTGTATGTGTGTGTGTGTGTGTGTGTGTGTGCGTGTGTGTGTGCGTGTGTGTGTGTGTGTGTGTGTGTGTGTGTGTGTGTGTGCATGTGTGTGGGGTGTGTCTGTGAGTGTGTGTGTGTGTGTTTGTGTGTGAGTATGTATGTGAGTTCTTATGTGTGTTTGGGTGTGTGGGTGTGTGTGTGTGGGGGGGGGTGGTGGGGGTGGACTTACATGTTTTGTGTGGGGGTTGATTTATATGTTCGGGGGGGGGGGGGGGGGGGTGTCGTCAGAAAAGATTTCATTCTTGCGTATTATGGCATTATTTTACTATCACTACTATTATATATACTGTATGTATTAGTATTATTATGATTATTATTTTAGTAAAGAGGAATATAATTTAAAAGTATAAGCATATATTCGGGTAAAATATGGCACATATTGTATTTATATCCAAGAGGTATGTATGCTTTCGTGTGTTTATCGAATCAATAGAAACATCACGTTTATTCTATGTTATAAAGTTTTTTTTTTAATTATGTGAATGAAATCAAATAAAAAAGTGTCTATGTCCACGTGTGTGTGTGTATATATATATATATACACACACAAAATATATCTATGACGGAGAGAGCAATAATGCGAGTAAATGTATTGGAGGTAAAAGTTCAGACAGAGAGTATAGGTGCATGTTTACCTGAAATGCAAACGCCTTTACCACTAAAATAATATTCATCATGTTTGTGTTCGTTTTACAAAACCATGGACGTGGTAGACAAACCAACTATCATTATCATTGTTAACAGTCGGCCTCCAAACTAGCAATGCTATTCTCTTGTTAACAACAGGAGGGTTCGCACCCTGCTGCCACCCCCTGCCCTTTCTCCCCATTCTCTCTCTCTCTCTCTCTCTCTCTCTTTCTCTCTCACACACGCACAATTCCCCCTCCCCCCCCCTCTCTCTCTCTCTCTCTCTCTCTCTCTCTCTCTCTCTCTTTTCTCTCTCACACACGCACAATTCCCCCTCCCTCTCTCTCTCTCTCTCTCTTTCTCTCTCACACACGCACAATTCCCCCTCCCCCTCTCTCTCTCTCTCTCCCCCCCCCCCTTCTCCCCCCCCCCCCCCCCCCCCCTCCGCCTCTCTCTCTTTCTCCTATTCTTTTTTTTCCTCTGGACTCACACCTGTGGAGTCTGAAGACTGACATTCGGTCACGTTTATGATGACTGTGCTGTAATCTGGAGCCAAACCTTAAAAAAATTGTTTTTGGCACGTACATTGTCGTTTTAATCCTTGACCCATTTCAATAATTATGAAGACATATCCTGTTTCGTTTTCTCTCTGTTTCTGCGAAATATATTTAAATGAAACCGAACCCTTTTCAGATCTGACGTCTTCTCTGCCTTCTACCGATATCTGAACCATCTTCCGATTGACGTCTTGACTTCATTTGACGTGAGTTGCGATCAACATATAAATCATTTAATGTTTGTGAAAGGAAATATTCATACGGCCTGAATGCGGGTTCATTAACTCTTTGTGCGCCGTGTGTGACATTCCTTCACAAGTACATTGTACCACACACAATTCCCTCAGAGCAAAAGTTTATTTGGCACACTTAAGGGTTAATACACATCTTGATGCGGGGTGATGTGGGTTTTATTTTGTGATATACCCCACCCCCACCCCCATTCCAAAGCCTATAGGTGTGCTATAGGACCTATTGGACTAATAATTCTCATTGAACTATTTATTATGCTTTTCATTCTGTTTTGTTCCCAGTAATTAGTTATCGTTTAAATAGCGCGCACTAAATAATGAATAAATGCAGGTCCTATAATAATGAATGTACATATTACATACCATGACTCTGATGCTTTATACCGGAAAGGAGAGGGATTCAGAAAGAAACTAAAAAAAATAATAATACATGTCTTAGCTTAGTCGGTGGCTATTTTGAAAACTGATTAAATAAAAAAAATGCGCAAAGTAATCTCGAAACGGACTACATGCTACATGGTGTTCACGCATTATTGTTCCATAAAATCGCGGTCAAAACTAGGGAAGAAATGAAGGAAAGCTTCAAATGATCAAGAAGAAAAATCAGTGGGGCCCACTGCTTGACTCTCGTTTTCTCTCTTCTTTTTGTTTTTGTTTCTCCTTTCTTTTTTTCTTCAAATTATCTGTGCGTTGACATTACATCTGGGTTATAGATGGAGTTGATCAAACTCGCATTGAGAAGGCGATGATGGCGGTATACAGGTTTTAATCTGCATGTGTTCATTTGATTTTTTACAACAAAAAAAGTTGATCATTGTCAGATATGTTTCCTCAAATTGGCAGCGCATTGTGAGTGAACATAGAAACCTACATTTCAACTTGCGTCATTCTTGAACTTACGTGTACGTTCGTACCCGACCAAATAGTGAATAGTGAATAACACTGTCCCATACGTACAATTTGTTGTGCGGCTTCACTGATTGTTGTTGACCATTGTTTTTCACTCTCCAAAACATAGTATTCTGAACCGTAAATCATGGTTTGCATTCCGTGTATCGTGATACCACTCATGCTATGGGTTTACCATAAATTCATTCAGCCACTTGTTTATCCGCTTCTACCAGAGAAAGTAAAATCGTGGTTTAATTTTAACCTGAGAATTTACGGAGTGACGCCGCCGGAAGGCGGGGAAGACAACGCTGGAAATTCATCAACAAAGCCAAAGGTAATTATCCTGCTCTGAGTTAGTCTAACTTTCCAAGGATAAAATTAAGCAAGCACAAGTAGATAAATGGCCAGCTCGTCTACTTAAACTGGACTAACTTGCTGCAATTTCAAGATGATGTTGTTGACTTTGTTGTTAGGGATAGTGCAATGCCCATGCCATATTTGATTAAAAAGGATGAATGATAAAAAGCCAAGAAATGTCGTCATCAAGGAGAGGGAAGTTTTCTGCCCGTGGTTCTGCCTAACTGGTCAAGGTTTCATGGAGACACAAAATGTAATATTCTAAAAGTGAGCACAGGTTAAGGGAAGAGAGTGTATGTAGTTACAACAGTCCTTTCCCCTGGCCCTGGCCTTGCAACTGTACAGACTGTAAGTCTGTACCGGTACTGGCCCTGGCCTGGCCCAGCCTGGCATATTTCTGCTCCATGTTGCCTTTTTTTTGTTGGATGTGCGATTTTTTGTTTCTACATTATCCCTCTCATAAAGTGAATTTCCCTGTATGAACAACTTGCTGTTAGGGCTATAGCCATTGTAACGTATTGTGCTTTTCCCTCTCTTTCTCTCTCCCATCCCTCATTGTCTCTATCTTTCTCCCCCCCACCCCCCCCCCCCCCCACGCACACACACACCTCTCACTCTCTCTGTCTATCTGCATCTCTATCTCCCTGTTTATTTCTCTCTCTCTCTCTCTCTCTCTCTCTCTGTCTCTCTCTATCTCTCTCTCTCTCTCTCTCTCTCTCTGCAGGATGGGGAGCAGGTAGAGGAATCAAAGACCAGGAATGGCTGTCCTTTTAAACCCAACGTAGAAGCAGTTACAACGGCAGGCGGTGGCGATAAAAAGACGGACTAACAAGCTCACCAGGAGGTCACTATCATTGTGCAATGAAGGACAACATGAAAAAAACAACGAAATGAACATGCTGCCCTGAATGATCAGAAGAAGAGTGATTAGATAGTCACCACAAATTTACCCATCGTTCATCACTCTATGCCATGTTTTTAAAATTACATTTTTCAACATCACTTCAAAGCTAAATTGTTCTCTCCGTTATGAAGTTCTCACTACATGTATTTGTATACATGTACTTCATATTCCTATTTGCATTCCAAACACTTATGGGTTTTTTTGGTTAAATTCTACGGGTGGATTGCTGCATGTACTTATCATCTGCTCTCCCAAAATATCTGTACGGTTATATTAGAGCTGACAGTAGTATGTGTTTGTGAGATGGTGCGCTCTGGCAAATCTCGCGGTGTTGCAGCTGAGGTGCAACATGAATTCCTCTTTGTTTGGTTGAATTGGTCAAACCGCAGGAAAAGAACAAATGAGTGCCTTCTCTGTATTTAAAGCTAACATTAAAGGGATATCTGGGAATCATTACATTTTGCCCATCAACAAATCTTCATGTGGAAACAAATAAATACTACCTTCAACTCAAAGCACCAGTCACACCTTCCGGTATAATTTTGGTGCCTTCGATATTCACTACAATCAAGTCAGCTTATGCGCATAAATTTCACTACCACTTCTCAAGGCGCTATATATTTGTTTATTGTATAGTGTCTTACCACTTATCATAATACGTTGCTTACTCTAATACAGGTGTATGCTGTCAAATGAGGGGACGTTAAATGATTAGATGTGTGAGTAATACACATTGTACTACATGTACACTACAACTCAAAAGAATTGGCATAGGGAAAGGAAAAGGGAAGAAGGGGAAGGACCCGCAGTTTTAAACCGCGGAATATTTTGTCCAGTTCAGCATGAAACATGATGCTTTTTAGGCTAAAGCATCATATTTCATGCTGAACTGGACAAAATATACCCGATTATTGTGGTTTAAAACTGCGGGTCCTTCCCTTTCTTCCCTTTCCATTTCCCTATGCCAATTCCTTTGAGCTGTTGTGTAGTACCCCACAGGCTTTAATACACTGTACATGTACTAGTATATCATTATAGAAAAGATATATCTTAGTGAGTACCTCAGCTACATTTATCATCACTATCATCTTCAGGTGGCACGACAGAGTACTGTTGTGATTTTCACAAGAGGGCGCCATTCAAATGTGCTCGATGTCAATACTTGTAGTTCAAGCAGGAGGCACCTTTGTTCTCACTCCATATGTTGCATATTTCAACTATTGTAACTACATGTACCACGGAATAGGTCAATGAACTGTAATCACTGTAGCTGTTGGCTTGTTGCTTTAGTACAATCGATCAGAAGCTACAATCATTTATGTTATGTATGTGGCATGGCCTAATCAAACTACAGTAAATGCCAAATTGTACATGTATGTACATCTGTAATTGGGAGGGGAGTGGTCATACAGGATTTTCAGCTTCTTACTGCAGTCTTTGTATTTACTGCTGTCTTTATATTTACTGCTTTTCAGTTATCGTACCTAAGTTGTTCTACAGTAGAGAGCTTATTTGTACATATACATATATATATACTTTGCCACATGGTTTTTAATAATCTGAGTGGTGTAACTTCTATTCACAATCTGTGGACTTACATGTAGGTATTGGTTATTTTCAACTCACAAACCATTACACATGTTGTGGATATGAAATACAATATTTCTCTCTGCTGATCTGGTGTTGATGTCCAGGATATAGATGTTCTTCAATTTTGATTTTGTGGTATGGATTTTACATACATATGCCTAGACTGTATGCAATCTTGAGGGGGAAAAGTATACAAGAGCAACGTCAAACATGGTAAAATGCTAGATCACACCATAGAGCTACAAGAGGCAGAGGAACGTTAATTGACTATGTGGCAGTCCAGTTGCTCAAGTTTACCCTCTAGTCTAGTAATCAATTTGATGAAATGTAAGGATATATAGGGGTTAGGGGTGGTAAGAACAAAGCGAGTCAAACCACCTCCAATACAGACAGGGCTCTTGACAGTGTTGAATGTTGTACTGTGAATACTAAGTGCAGATTTGTGTGGGAAGAAATACATGATAAAAAAAATTGTGAGCATAAATCCACTATGAACATATTTTTTTGTAACGTTAACACAATTTTAAAGGGACCCTTTGAAATTATGTACGCATCACAAAAGACCCATGTTAATATAGAATGTGTATGCAAATACACTATAGTGCGTGCAAAACCAATCCTAGCAAGAACTGGCCTGGCTTTACACATTGGTAATTATATTCTATCATTCTTGTACATATACATGTATACATATTTGAATTGTCTGTATTTAATATATATTTCTCACCATTTCTCATGGGAAACACAATGAATCTGGAACTGCTTTGAATTTGTTTAGTTTTATGTAGAATCCCCCCCACCCCCTCTCTTTCTTCAATTCTCTTCTCTCCCTCTTCTCCTTCCTATCTACGAATCCATATCATCATGCATTGTAGCACAGAGGGCGAGAGAAAGAGAGAGAGAGAGAGAGAGAGGGGGGGAATGAGTGAGAGAAAAAAGAGAAAGAGAGAGAGAAGAGTGAGAGAGAGGGAGAGAGGGGGAGTGAGAGAAAGAGAGAGAAAGAGAGAGGAGTGAGAGAAAGAGAGACAGGAGAGTGAGAGAAAGCAAGAGAGGGAGAGAGAGAGAGAGAGAGGAGGAAGAGAAAGAGAGAAAGTGGTAGAGAGAATGAAAGTGACAAGTGGTAAAGGTGTCACTGAGGACGTATGTACAGTACAAAGAGATAAGAGAAAGAGTCCTATGACAGCAGATTTGATGGAATGCAAGACACTGACAGACAAATGGTTGTCAATGACTCCCAAGTTGTGTTTGGGTGTGTGGGTGTGTGTGTGTGTGGAGGGGGGGGGGGGCAGAAACATGTGCCAATCAAAAGGTGTACTTGGGCAGAGAAAGGGATTGGTCAAGAGCTGTCCATACATCACAGACAATTAACAGGAAGGAAGTCTAGCAGAAAGGGAAGTCACATTGATCACATGCTAAGTGGGTTTATATGATCACAGAATTGAGGCGAAAAAGTGTTTTATTTTAGATTCCCTCTACTGTGCTAGATATACAATTAGAACCCTTTTCTTTATTCATCCCCTTTAAAAAGTGTCAAAAGTTAATTTTAACGACTAGTACTTCTAATACTAAACATCTTCTCTTTCTCAAGTTGTCTCTTTGAATGCAATTTAAGTGTGTGTTTGTATACTACGTGTATGTGAGAGAGATATTGATCGTATGTTGATCATAATTCCAAACACCACATCATTCTCAACTTGATTTTTAATGTAAATCACATATTTTCAAATAGAATCATTGACATAGTTAAATACACAATGATATTTTAATAACTTTCACGAAATGGCACTGAGTACTTAAACAGCAAAGACCTGAATGTGAAGTGATGTGACCATGTGCATCATGTATAGTAGAAGTATGTAAGATGTACATGTACACTAGCACAATACATCAGTTTTTACCAACTTGTCCATCAATTACATGAGTTGCATTTCCACGTTTTAAGGATAATTAAGAAAGAACAAGTGATTTGAGTTTTCATTCGGATAAACTTGTTATTCAAATGTGGTCTGCAGTTAAATTTGGGAAAATAGCATGTTCCTGTACTTGTACAGTTACACGTGGGTCCTATCTGCATGATACATGTACACTGTACTTTACTTAACTGTACTTTTCCAGCAAACATCTTTGCTCCATGCATATTTTGTTTACAAAGAATAAATGAAAAGTTCTTCCTTTATGTTTAGTCTTTGTTTAAATACATAAAATAAAATATCCTGCCATCTAGTGCCTACATTGTAGTCTTTACTATAAGACTCAAGGACTACAAATAATATGAAAGGCGTTTGTTTTTACTGAAAAGTGCAGTATCAAATTTTTTGTAACCAGACGCATCCAACATCAATTGACATACTTCATGAACATTTCTACTTGGCTTTGGGGGCAGAGTTGTCAGATGACAACAAAACATCAAATAGGGCACACATATACATTCATTGGGTATGATACATGTGCATGACATGTAATTATTAAAATAAACATACATACTTACATTTTGCTGCTCATATACATCTATACTACAGCTCAAAGGAATTGGTATCGGGAAAGGGAAAGGGAAGAGAGGGAAGGAGCCACAGTTGTAAACCATGGTATATTTTGTCCAGTTCAGCAAAAAGCATCATGTTTCATGCTGAACTGGACAAAATAAACCGTGGTTTA
The DNA here is from genome assembly GCA_963669155.1 of Arbacia lixula. Lineage (NCBI taxonomy): Eukaryota > Metazoa > Echinodermata > Echinoidea > Arbacioida > Arbaciidae > Arbacia > Arbacia lixula. The sequence goes on along the minus strand of OZ022578.1, from coordinate 1,863,927 downwards.
CAACTGCGGCTCCTTCCCTTCCTTCATTTTCCCTTTCCCTGTGCCAATTCCTTTGATCTGTAGTGTAGATGTATATGATTGTAAGCATCAAAATGTAAATACAATACAATAATCAGGATACTACAAATGACCACTGCCATTCACTGGAAGGAACTTCAACTCCATACAAAATAAGTTAGGAAGATACAAGGATATTACATAGATATGGTAAATATCTGATCAATGGCCAATAAATTACCTAAAATATCCCTCATTCATTCAACATATGACAGTAGTTTACAAAGCCGATATCAGCAAAAACAAAACTTCAAATGTACATGCAGTGGATACAGAAATTGTGCACTACATGTACATGTATAAATATTTGTGGTGTATTGAAGGTACATGTTTGCCTAAGAAAAAGACTTGTACATGTATAAAACAAATACAAATAAATATATTGTAAAGTTGTCAAGAATCAGGCATACAAACACCACATCCCCCAATACCCAAATAAAACATTTCAACCAAAAATGTACATTATCAATAACCGTTAAAATAAGCCTTCACTTTGAATCACCCATGAGCCTCTCTTTTAGAAGAGCAAAAGTCACATATGATGCAGCCTGCCAGGGATATTGCAAATGAATAAAACAAATGAATAATGTAAATTATATGAGAAATGGCAAAAACACACACACACATGGTTGGAGAAGGGCACCATACTGATATCAGTCCAAGCAACTCTCATAATACATGTAGACTCCTTAAAAAAAGAACATAATTTAAAGCTGTATTACATACATGTAGTACATATGTTAAAAAAAAACAAGCATTACATGCAGTGGTGGAGCTGAGATGTGAGGGGGTTAAATTCCCCCCTCCCCCCCCCCCCCCCCCCCTCCTCCCCTTGGGATCTCAATAGAACAAATAACAAATGGGGGGGGGGAACGGGTAGTTTCTAAATGGCTCATTTTTCTCTACTTATAACCAAAAATCTGCATGCAAAATCTCACACCTAGGCTCTTGGCATCTCTGAACCCGCCCCCCCCCCCCCCCCCCCACACCCCCCTTAAGCAAAAACCCAGATCCTCCTGATATGAAAATGATGCATAACTAGTTAACAAAATGGAGAAAGAGACCACATGGCTCCATTTAGGAGTCCTAATAACCCTGTATATATAGTGTGTATACCAAACATGTACATTGTTAGTGCATGGGTACATGGGCTAAGGAAAGTGCTTTTGAAAACAAAAATGTCCTGACACACAAAACAAACAAAAGATATTGAAACAAACATGAATGGACTCTTGGAGCTTAGAAAACATACTGAACATGTACATAATTTTTTAAAACATTAAAAGCAGTTTTGTTGTACAGACAACCACACAAGGTCATATGAACAGCGTCCTGTCAGCTGTTGTGACCTCTAGACTTATCTAGTTTGATCATGTTTCTCAGCTCGTCACAGCTTTCAAGACGTACACATATGAGAAATACAATGTAGACTAAATCGAAAATTCCAGGCTCTCAGCAGTCAGCAAACCTCATAAGTTTCACCTTTGAGCTATCATGCAACTCATACAGTTGCGTCAAAACATCAGTTAACTTGAATTCAGAACAAACACTGTACAATCCTCCATATTTACACTGAACATGTATTTGCTGTAAACATTAAAATGCAATCTCTTGTGTGATGCACCAATCAAAGAGCACATTTTATAGAGCCATTAGTGCAGTGTCATTCTGTTTTCAGTTTAAGATGGATTCAACGTGTAATAGAGTGCAAAGTACTTTTGAATGCAGAATAAAACATTCTTAGGGACCTTTTGGGACATACACCCTGTACAATGTACAGAATTTTAACGCTCCAATGAGAGACGAAGAATTAAATGGTGTATCCAATTTGCAGGGTTAAGTTACACTATACATGCACTTGTAAGTTCATGTTTTTTGTGTATGTACGAGTAAGAAAAGATGTGAAAGTACATTTTCATTAAGAACTGTCCTAAACCTCCGAAAAATCTTCAAATCGCTATAACTTCCACTTCTTTTATTTGAGAGGGAAGTTCTTATATATCTTCTTCCATTTTCTGTAGTTTTTGACACCACAAAATGACCTGCAAAAGGGACACCCTGTCTTTGAAGTGTATTAATTGTTTTTGCTCCAATATTATCAATTTTATTGTTTGGTTATAGGATTTGCTGCAACATGGAAAAGGTCTTTGCCCGGTTGACCCCTATTGCCTGTACAAACATGGTTCTATCACAAGCTACTGTATAGTTGTAGTTCCATAATACTACTGTATGTGTAGAGTGTTTTAAGATAATGCACTACCATATCTGTCCAGTACATGAACTGTTCAAACAAATTTAAGATTCATATTAATACATTTTTCAATAACAAACATGACATATCAACTGCAAGAATGGTTGGATTCTTCTTATTGTACTTTAAACATGATGTGGATTGACATGTGTCATGCAGATAATGGTAAGATCCAAATTTGTCCAAAAAATCTCATTAAGTATTCACACGATTACTTTACATCCCTTGACTTTATGATATGTCAATTTCAGCTTGATTTGAGTTGTAATTCATTTTTAATGATTTCTTGTGTGTGGTTTTCAAGTGCCAAAAGTTTGTTTTAACACCGAGTACCTCAAAAGACTTCATAAATTATAAGCTCTTAGCCTCTGATACATGTACATGTACTGTAGCAATACCACCATGGGTTTGAACTGGTAAATGCACACATTTTGTGTGTTAATGACACTGTGTAACACATGGTCATTGGAACTTGATATCTTGATGGTTTTCTCACACTTCCTGCCAGTACTGAAATCTGATACCACTAGGAGAGCATGCACACTCACTCACAACATGAAGAGCGCAGTACAACCATGTGGCATATCGATACAAAAGAAGATAACTAGGACTGATAGTTTGATACAGTTACAATGTACTAGTAGTGCAAATATCGGTAGGTATTAAATTGTCTTTAAAACATACATCAGTCTTGCAGTAAAAGTTACGATTATCTTAAGTCCCAAAATAAAACGCAACTCCTTAGAATTACATGTAAACGTAACTATGCAAACTGCATTTAGTCCGTATTTCATTGCACAGAGTTGCGTTAATATTAAATGCAACTCATGTGCATCAAACGCACCTTTGCAATTTTTATACAATCTAATGCAACTTGATTTTACAAACAACACTATTTGTGCAATGCCCGACAAATATTAAACGCAAATATATTTGCGTTCCGTCATAACTTCACTTTAGTTCAGGGCAATAATAAATGAGTGCATATTTTGTTATTTAAAAAAATATTATATAGATAGCATTTTGATTGTGAGATGGGTGCAAAGGAACTGGTATTTTTTTTGCAAATTAAAAATGCAAGGTTATCATTTCAAAGGCATAGAATGTGAAGGATGATTTCTTTCACAATGCTTTAACCCTTTGTGATCCATTGATACATTTTTGGACAGGTTGTACACAAATATGCCATAGATCATCAGTTTGTATGGCAGCTAAAGGGTTCAATAGAAGTATGGGGTGGTATTTCAGAACGATCTTAAATGCTAACTTAGGAGAAATCTTATCCTAAGTCTCAGATGGTTTTCTAGAATGATCTCAACTTTTCTCCTACCTCCGCTCCTAAGTTTTCTCCTATCTTTATGCAAATTAATGCAAATCATAAAGTTAGGAGGACTGGTACTCCAGAATGCACGCAAGAGAGGATTAAAGAGAATACTTAGGAGAAAACTTAGGAGAGCCTCCCCCTGTCTTAGCCATTCATAACACACGCGACCACAAAGTTAGAATCAATCCTAGGGGGAGGGCACAATGAGATGCTGTGATTGTGATTGGCTGTTCATAAATGAAACACTTCACTCTATTGGCTAATAAATGCGCACTGGGTGGGGTCAAACCCTTAACCCTCCATAATCTGCATTATAGAGAGTCCTAAGAGGATGTTCTGGAATACCAATTTCTTGCTCTCCTAGGCACCTCCTAACTCGGGGACTTAGGAGAAAACTTAGGATAACTTCTGGAATACCACTCATGGTCCATATCCCATACCCTGCATGTACATGTACAAGTGTGGTCTACATACGTACATATGTAATTATTGCATAGCCATGTGGTGCAACTATACAGTCTACATGAAGAAGAAGGCAGTATGACAACATATGCTAGTGTGCAATGTATGGTACACATGTACTGTTGAAAGAAATCTTGACTCAACTTTTAGGACACATGAAGGAGGGTGGGTGTCCTTCAGTCTATTCTTACATGATGTACAGTAGCCACTTACATTGTAAGTGACCACAAACATGGAATTAGGAGAGATGTTTACCATATTTTCCACATTTCTGGTCAAACATTGACTGAAAATCAGACTCTATACAATATGTGCGTGTCATTGGATCCGCTGAGATTGCATCTAGTTCCCCTGATCACAATTTTGATTACAGAATGCCCAAATTGAGAGTTATTCCTGTCTACAAACACTACACATGGGATTATCATTTTAAAGGTCCACTGACATCAAAATATATGTTGACTTCTGCTGGTGTGTGATAGTATGTATATTGCAAAATCGCTTAGTTTGGAATGAAAATATATTTCATATATTTTAAAATAATTTTTCTACATTTCTCCTCAGTACTGCTAAGCCCCGCCTCCAAAAATTTCCTCCAGCTCAAGATTCCCACAGTGACATCATCAAAGGTAGAAATAAACTGAACAACAGACAAAGATATGCACATAGCTATTCATTGCAATGAATATCTGCAATTGCTTATAATAGCATCGCATGTTTGATATATAATGCAAACATCTTGCTTCTTCCTTGGCACATTTTGCAATTTTGTGACATAGCAAACAATTATTCCCTTATGAAAGGATGTTAGGTGGTATTGTGTAAAGACATGTGATGCTCTTGTCATGCTTGTGAGCAGGTGGAGGTATCCATTGCAATAGCTAGGTATGTGCATATATTGTGTCTATTGTACTGCTCTTTTCTACATTTGATGATGTCACCGTGGGAATCTTGAGCTGGAGGACATTTTTCGAGGCGGGGCTTAGCAGTACTGAGGAAAAATGTAGAAAAATTATTTTAAAATGTGTGACATATATTTTCATTACACAGTAAGTGATTTTGTAATATGCATGCCATTATACACCAGCAGAAGTCAACATATTTTTTGATGTCAGGGGACCTTTAAGTAAACATGACCCTTGTAGAGAATGTTGATTCATATCGAACGTCATGATACAAAAAGTTTCACAGTATTATTCTACACATGAATACTGCACAAGTATTCAGTCTCTGAAACTTGCATTTAATGCCATAGGAATATCTGAAGTACTTAGGTTTTCATCCATGACAGAATAACTTTGCGAGGGCATTTAAACTTTGACATATATTCAAACTTATATTCCTGCATAAAATAAATGGTTGATGGGTTGAACGTGCAGATTTAGCGAGAAATGCAGTAAATAAACGTGACTCACTATCACTTTCTCAACCAGACGAGTGTGGTTTGTACCTTGTGCTACACATTTTCATCACCAGGTACCAGCTGTAGACGTACTGCCATGTACCCAAGTCATTTAAAAATCAAGCTCTCTTTCACAATAGAAAGGCAAATTATTCGCAAACTTATTCAAACTTGACAATCTATTGATCAACTGTAGAATTATAAGCCTCTTGAATCGTATAATTGCACTTAATACATTTTCTTGGCTTGGCTCTTTAAAATCATAGCTCATTCAACTGAGTTTAAGTACGGTTGGGAGAGGTTTATTACCACTAAGAAGTATTTTCTCCTACTCATTTACATTATAGAAATATCCTACACACACACACTTACACACTCATGATTATGCACTGGTCTTGAAAGTCATAATATCCCGACAATATGAACATGATCTTTTGTTATGTGAACAAAATTTCAAAGAGTCCCTTTTAAATTTTGTCCACATAATGAAATACCATGTTCATACATGTAGTGAGGTCTGTACTGTTGATAGGATAATGATCATGAATAGGAATGATGAGAGGGAAGACAAGATCCAAGTACATTCCGTGCGCCTAGTAATCAGACGGGCTGCGCTCCCTGATAGCACGTGGGCCTGATCATGGTGGGGTCAAGGAAGAGCAGGCCTGCGATGGTGGAGAAGCCCAGCAGCAGGAAGAGAACTTTGAGTAGGCGGTCCCTGCTGGAGTTCATCTCGTGGGGCAGCACCTCCAGGAAGGTGATGTACAGGAAGGTGCCCGTGGCCATGCCTTGCAAGACGCCGTTCATCACACTGTGGGTGAAGTCCGAGAAGCTCTCGATGAGCACGATGCCCAGCGTGATGCCTACGGGCGCCATCAGGGCAAAGCACAGGCAGGACAGCAGCACGGAGGGGCGCGACAGGTGGCTCTGCACCAGGTTCATGCCCAGGCTGAAGGCCAGGATGTTCTTGTGGATGATGACGGCGGTGAAGATGGCCATGAGTTGGTCGGTGTCCGTCTGCAGACCCATGGCCAGTCCCTCGAAGACCGAGTGAAGCGACAGCGCCAGCAGCAACAGCAAGGAGCGCAGCGCAGAATGCGTGTGCATGTCGTGATTGTCTGGTTCATCGCCCGCAGCGTTACCACCGTGGTGATGGCGATTTGTAGAGTTTTGATGCGAGTTGGAGCGTGAAAGACTTGAATTGCATTCGCGATCCAGGGTGCCGTAGCCAGCGGACCCAGTCGTCCCACTAAATTGCACGTTAATGTCGTCATTATCGAACATGAGCGGGGCGCTCGCTTCGTAGTCGTCCCCATGCGAAGGAGGTACCCTTAACTGGGTGGTACCACCTTTACTGTGAGTACTCCTTTCTTTGCAGTCTAAGGCTGTTTGCTCCACGATAAGAACCACAAAGAACCCACACGCTACCACAAACTCGGCAACCGGGTACGCCGTGTAGATCTCCAGTCGGTCAAACACAACGCTCAACTTGTCTCTTACATTGGGCAGGAGGTCTAGTATGCATGTAGCCAGGAACACACCACCTCCGTAGCAGCTCAGAAAGCTCATGTAGCGCTTGGCACGGTTTTGCAGATTCAACGAACTGTTTGTATTTGTGACAAATTTGGCGAGTCTGGTGGGCAGAAGTCCAAAGCAGAGGCAAGTCAGACACAAAATGACGAGTAAAAGTATTTTCAGGCCAAGGATCTCCATCTTTCTTTTTTAAGTGTTAACGTCTAGTTTGATAATATCAAAGTTCACTTCTAAATTACACAAATTAATGATGAACAAACTTAATGTTAACACAGCTTGCCATGCCACTCTGTACCACCAACTGATATTGATGTTGTCCACATCACTTCGTCTGACTTCTTAATTAACTCAATTGGACTACTGTCTTATTAAATAAGTTACAAACTTTGTACTTTTTTTGTTCTTGAACGGCCAGAAACATGTCGATTCCCATGCACAATTTCTGACAGTGCAGTAACCGGCAGTGCAGTGTCGTCTACGTCTATCGGGGGTCTTCCGCGCTAGGTGGGAGCAGGATCAGGAACTCGCGAGTACGGTCGGAATACGAACGGGAAGGCCGCCAGAGCTTGGGCGGACAAGTGTTGCACTTGCAGCACGGAGCACAGCTCAGACTGCAAAACAGAACGGGGGAAGTGAAATGGTTACTAACTCTGTCTTTTCAATAATTACAATATCATTGTCATTAATTCAGGATACAAAACTTGTAATTTTATATGAGTAGCAAACTATTCGACGAAGTACTTACCCTAGTTCTACTCAGTTTATAGAACAGTACAGTATTCCGTCGACAAGTACTACTCACTCACTTGCATGTGATTGTAAGTAAAGCAAGTACATGTAGACAGACCGTACCATTGTATTCGGAGGGGCTATTAACAGACAGGAAGAATTACTAGTAAGACATGCAAAGTAAGAAGTAGAAAGTAAGGAAAAGTGAGGATAGTATGATCGTTACGCAATTTAAAAACGTGAAATACACATTGATTAACCTTGACTATATATATATATATCAAAGAAAAAACGTAATTTGAATTGGTGAGAACATCATCAGTCGTCCCTCACAATTATATTTTAATGATTACCAATCCACCATTCTGAATCACACAGATGTCCTCAGCTCATGTGACTGTAGGTACGGTCACCTGACATCTTGATCTTACTCAACACCGTAAACAATGAGTTGCTGAGAGAACCCAGTGGTTACTGATAGAGTAATCTGAGCGTATTAGTATTGTATTTTGGCTATACAATGTACTATCATCTTATACAATCGTACTATGATTGTGTAAGGAAAATATCTTTCATTGATAATTGACCATAGTAGATTGTTTAGATTTGCAAAGTAATGGTTTTGATTTATTTCAGTTACCGTAATTGGTTAAATTTGTCGTTAAATATTTTGCAGAAATAAAATATTTTGTGTAACCTTATTTCTAATCTTTATCTTAATCTTTGATAGTAGTAGTAGTAGTAGTAGTAGTAGTAGTAGTAGTAGTAGTAGTAGTAGTAGTAGTAGTAGTAGTAGTATAGTAATAGTAGTAAGGAGCAGGAGGAGGAGTAGAAGAAGAGGGAGTACGTTATACTCATATTTTGCAGTGTATAGAAGATGGTTGATATATCTGTGTTATTATGTCCGCCCGAAAAAAAAGGTTTTACTTGTAGAGGTTAATTTTTACCTCTCGGCTGTCACTCTCTCGAACATTTACAGAGTTGTACTTTCTAGAAAAGACCAAACTTGAAAACGATGGATCTTTTTACTGAAACGATAAGTGAAACTTAACCATTTTAAATAAAAAATAAGTCCCTCACAGACAAAAATGGCCATTTCACCAAAATTAGATCGTGCACCTGTGACAGGTATGCTGTTCTTTGAAACCGATAGTAATCGATCGCATCAATGACTCACAGTTTGTTGGATTGTGCATGTGGCTTCTTTTCTTATTTGGAAAAAGTAAAACATGAAAAGGGTGTATGGGATTCCTGGATTAACTACTTTCCATGAGCACATTATGACAGCTATCTGTATCTTAAAGGATACATAATTATTTAGTACAAATCCCACCTCATACTGTTTCACACAGGATGATTTCAGGGTGATCATAATTACGTCTGACTTTCGAAAATACTAACCACTATGATGATCATGTCACTGAAACTGCGGGTGCCTCATACCATGACCACTGATCTCTATACTGGGGAGATCAATGACCACCACTGATCCCCACCACTAGTGGAGAGATCAGTCATGACCACGACCATGGAGATCACTTTAACTCACAGCACGAAAGAGGGCGCACCGCTTCTCTAGTGCCCTGAGCACCATTTTGCCACTCACACGTGTTGTGATGTGTGTTCTTGATTTTGGTTTGTACGGTCATGAACTTTGTGGGACGGTCTCTCTGCGGCACATGCCCTTCATTTTCTAATAGTACCTTTGCGAAGACTATACGCTTTTTTGTCGCATTCACACGATAAAGAAATCTATCCAGTCACTATTCTTACGGACACCAGCCCTGCCACATTATTCAGCTCCATCAAAAAAAAAAAAAAAAAAAAAAAAAGAACAAATGTATATAATAATACATCTTTCGATCTTTTTTTTTTTTTAATCAAAAACGCTATATCTTCATTTATAATTACGTCATAATTTTTAAACAAGCATTATATCAGAGGAAAAGTGCACCCTAAAGTTAAGTTGGTTTTTAACAAAAACAAAAACATGAACGAAATAAAATAGTGAAGGTTTTTTAAACGTCTTAAGAAAACAGTTAAAATTTGTCAAATTCTTAATTTTGCGACGTCACTTGGGAGCTACTTTGTTGTAAGTTATGTTTTCTAAGTATTTTTCAAAATTTCTGCTTTATCAAAAGATACGTGCATAATTAGACATATAATTTTTACACACACACACACACACCTTTATAACAAAAATCATATTCCTCCTTTACAATATATCTGAAAAGGAAATTCATGGAATGATACAGCACACAAGATAATGGGAGTGCAGGTTGCAAGTGACGTCACAAACTCAAACTTAAAAAAAGTCATCACTTTCTTTGAAGTCCTAATTTTCTTATCCTATGACAGATTTTCTTCAAACCTTCACTAATACTTCAATTTTATTTGTCTGCTAGGATTCAACTTCAGAGTGGACTTTCCCCTTAACAGTTAATGAAAAAAAACCCCTTATATTTCTTTGTATCTATCTCACATAAACCATCGACGTAAGTATTTTATATCTATCGATTGATTTTCTCTCTCACTCTCTCCCGCTCTCTGCCTTTTCATCCTCCTTTCACCTGTATTTGTTTGTATAATCCCCCCCTCAACTTTCTCCCCTCCCCCTCTCTCTCCATCTCTCCCTCTCTCTTTATTTCTGTAAATCTATGTCCTTCCCACTATTCAACCTTCATTTTTAATACTTTATACATTTTATATATAATACCTCTCTCTCTCTCTCTCTCTCTCTCTCTCTCTCTCTCTCTCTCTTTCTCTCTATCTCTTTCTATTCCTTTCTTTCTCTCTCAATCATGCTTACTCTACGCTTATCTGTGACTGTGTCGTGCAATTTGATTGTCTTTTAGTCATAATGACGTGGTAATACACCTTACACACGCGTGTCAATAACTAACTTTTTTTCAGGTTACCGCGCGTCACATGCGTACGTCACAATGCAGTGTGCGCGTTTTATACAGGATAACGGGATCAAAGCCCCAATGCGATTGGTTCACACCCCCATCTTCACTGCAAGGAAAGTTAGAATATGTAAGGGCGCCCCTCATTGGCTCTTGCGTCGCTATGTGACGTTAGCGCACGCACAAGTACTCTATGCACGTAGATGCGTGCTCTGTGGGTGTTGGGCAGAAGACCGCGGGAAAGCTGTGAGGTGCGGGAGCATGTAGGAGCCAATTTTGCCCGTGAAATATTTGTAACGACCCCCTTTTTATATCTGAATTAACGGACTGCACCGTCACCATGGAACGCTAGGCATAAACACGTAATGGATTATATTCACCGATCGGCTGAGCATTTATTTTGTTAAAACGGGACACTCATGATGGAACGGAAGGTGCCACCCTTAGCTGCATGCGAGAGTAGCGATGACGCCGATCAATTTCCTGAAGACTTGGAAGACGCAGCTGACAGCAAACGATCAGAAACGCAATCAGTGAACCTCATTAACGTAAGTCCTTGTAGAACACCCCCTAACCCACCTTCACCGAAGCAGCATCAAAATGTAGGGCATAATCACGGCACACCTAATAACATTCCAGTTTCCCAACAAAACGGGAAGGTGCCTAGGAAAGTCAGCTGGACCGGGCGGCCGTCACCTTTGGACGATGACACCATCACCAAGTTGGAGCACACCTACACCGACGAGAAACAGGACCTATTAACGTATCTGGACCGCCATGGCATCAACGAGAAGGTGCAACCTCCGTCCCCGACGGGCGCCGATGGCCTACGGCCCGGAAGCCCCGGCGCCCTGGACATTCTTGGGATTATAGAGGAGAGAGACAGCGGGGGCAATGCCCCGCAACCCACCGCGGTCAAGTCCGTCGGCTTCTTCCAGAGGCAGCTTTGGACAGTCCTGCAGCCGTCCGACAACCGACTCTCCATGAAACTCTTTGGCAGTAAGAAGGGTTTGCAGAAAGAGAAATTCCGGTTAAGAAAGGCTGGAGTATTAATCATCCATCCATGCAGTCATTTTAGGTAAGTCCATGATGCCTTTCCATTTATCAATATACTTTTTAATTCGGTCCTGAAGTGTCAATGCCTATAGATATGCTTTGTACGTCTTATCTAAATGGTCCGATATACTTTATCGTGCATAAAAACGACATTGTGTAAACCATATAGCCAAGAGACGCCATCTCATGCAGATGGCAATTATTATTATGACAGAAGCGTGCTGACTTCCCAAACAGGTAGCTTTGATACAAACTTATCCCTTTGTGTGTTATATACACTACTGTTTTGTGTGTTACGTGTATAACATTTGGAAATAAAAACATTAAATGGCACGTGAAGAGTTTAAATTATAACATGTATAAGAGGTATCGAGTTTTTAAAGAACTATCACTCATATCATGAACTGATAAAAAGTAGGCATCTAAAAGGAAATTTGTACAGAGACTCTATTCAACAAAATAATTCATCGCTAGGGTGCAATCGTGCAACATAGATAAGCAAGCTTGTCTAGTATCTCTTTGAATGTAATACAGCCTGTATCTACATACATAATAATGAAACATTATGAAAAATGTTTCATTAATAGTTATAATTTGGTAGGGTGAAAGGGCGTGAAGAAGTTCAAATGAAGTCCAAGACACTCATGCGTTGAGAGTTACTTCTACACATCCGATTCAGATTGGAAAAAGTTTCTTCATGCCATGGCTTACGAACAAGCGGTAAAGTAGTTCGGAACCATTAACTCACGTGTCTATCATCATGAAGCAGTGTAATATGTACAGTCCTTCGCCTGTCCAACTCGACGCTTTCCAGGACGCCTGGTTTCATCTGACCTGACTATAATCAAGATTTATGGCCAGACTGCCCCGTTCCGATACATATAAATCAGCTGGGGAGTGAAAACAAGCTGAGTGTTAAAGTGGAAAGAGCGAGTTAACCGATCTAATGTAGATGGTAAAACACTGTTAATAGCGATGGGCAGTAAAAGAGGATTTAACCCCGAGAACTAACGTGTAGATACACGTGCCTGCGCCAAGCACGGGTTTCGCGGGAACCCTGACATGTTTTGTAGTTTATGGGACTGCCAAACGACCAACTAGACACAGGAGAGTCCATTAGCGTATTATGAAGAATTTCAGGGTGACATCCAGCAAAAGTGCCTGGTTTGAGGGTCCTTGTGGTATACCATTGATGTTCCAACTTATTGGGCATTTGACATTGTTAAGGATGACACCGTAGTATAAATCAAAATGACGATCACAAGCACAAACACACAAACACACACACACACACACACACACACACACACACACACACACACACACACACACACACGCACACACGCACACACGCGGACACCATTCACCCCCCACACACACACAAACCCACACTCACATACACATTATAGTATACAAATATTCCTGTTTCTTCCAAACACGCACGCCGTGTTTAGAGTCTCTACATTACATCACTTTTACTTCTATTTCGTACCTTTAGGACAAAATAGTTACCGATGGATTTATTTTCCAGTAAAAATGGTTGAATTTATCTTCGGCAGGCTTCAGGTCTACTTTTATTGGTACCCACATTTTTATGCAACAAAAATATGCCAAAAATGTGCGATTTTTCAATGCCTAGACAGTCCGTTGATTCCCCCGATCGAAACGTTACGTGAGTGGCCCAGTAATTGCCATAATCGCAAGCGGTAAGCGGCAAGCGGCAGCGGAAAAAAAATTCGTGTGAACGCACTCCATTGAACATTAGCGATACAAATATAAGATGGAAGAGGGGATGGGGAGGGGGTAGGGGGGGGGGTGGTATATGATAATACCCTCTTCGTCAAGCCTATCTCAGTGCGAGAGGCTTTCGGCTAAAGAGAGTCGCCCTACAATCAGCGGCAGACAAATTTGTGGAACTCCTTTTCCCGCTCGCGTACACGGGGAGCCGTATTTGCCCGCCTCTCGATTTGTTGTCCCTGTAATCCGACCCGGGGTGCTGCCTGACCCGAGAAACGTGGCGAATCTTTCTCTCAATGAAAGTTCAGCGCCCCTGAGACACCAGTCCCAGGTGATGTCACCCCGGGATGTGTAACGTGCCTTCCAGGTATCACGCCTCCCTTGCCAAGCCGCCATGTCTTCTCCATCCATCACGTGGTTAATTATGTTGCTCAATACCCAAAACTCACCGCGCATACCATACTTACCATGTGTCATGTTTCCTCATGCTCATTCACATCGGGAGCTATTGGGCGTTTTTTGTTACTTTGTACTTATAGCGCCCCGCCTCCCACCACGCACAGCTTACGGATAGTGTAAAAATTAGATCATACACAATTAGCTTACACGCACGTGCGAGTACAGTTGAGACACAATTGTGAATACCTCGCAATGTTTGGGCCACTTTTGATACGTTATGATGTTAGTCGTACATGACCACAATGTAATTGTAGTAGTAGTAGTAGTAGTAGTAGTAGTAGTAGTAGTAGTAGTAGTAGTAGTAGTAGTCATGGTAGTAGTACAGTGAAACCTGTCTATAGTGGCCACCCAAAAGGAAAAAAAATGTGGCCTTTATAGACAGGTGGCTGCTATAGACAGGCTCTTTAGCACATGATCTCTCTCCGGGAGAATCATGTTAGTGACCACTATAGACAGGTTGGCTGCTATAGACAGGTGGCCGCTAAGACATGTTTGACTGTAGTAGTTAGAGTTTAAGTAGTAGTAGTAGTAGTAGTAGTAGTAGTAGTAGTAGTAGAAGTATCAGTAGTAGCAGTAGTAGCAGCAGTAGTAGTAGTAGTAGAAGAAGAAGAAGAAGAAGAAGAAGAAGAAGAAGAAGAAGAAGTAGTAGTAGTAATAGTGTTAGTGTTAGTAATAGTGTTAGTAATAGTGTTAGTAATAGTGTTAATAGTCTTAATAGTGTTAATAGTGTTAATAGTGTGAATAGTGTTAGTAGTATTTCAATTCTTAATTCATCATTTTAAAACAAACCAAACAATTTCAATAACCAAGGTATCTCCAGAAAGCCAATGGCTTTCATAGTGTGATGACCTTCAACAGAAGAAGCACATACTTATTTTAGTATTCTATTAGTAGAAGAAGTAGTGGTAAATGAAAAAGTTGTAATGTTGTAAATTGCAGTAGCTAGTGAGTACGAAGATAAGAAGAAAGTAGTTCAAATGTAAACATATTAATAGAAGAATAGTTGATATATTTTTCTAGGATTTGCAAACCACATATGCCAAATTTGCTTTAATCTCTGACGCAATTAGGTTGGCCGGTGAATACGCACAAGGCGTCAAGATATCACAAATACTATACATCCGTTTATTTCTCTCTCTCTCTCTCTCTCTCTCTCTCTCTCTCTCTCTCTCTCTTTCTCTCTATCTCTCTCTCTCGCTCTATTTCCCCCTCTCTTTTTTTACTCTCTCCCGTTCTCGCTCTTCTCTCCATAAATTCCCTCTTTCTTTCTCTATCACGCAAGATAAGATTCATACCCCAATTTCTTTCCATATAGAATGGCAAATTCCTCTGAAGTGATCGGCCTCGCAAAATAATAAATTGCTTGCACGTACGTGTGTATTATTAAGATTCCAGTATAATCTTATGAATCGACAATATACGACAACTACACTCAACTCGAGATCAAATGCATTTTCCAGATTGTCGTTTTGTGGCTCAATTTCGCTGATTCATGTCACTATTTTGGGCGATGCGATACAGGGCTGGATTAGTTGGCGGTTTTTCTACAGCGCACTGTGTGTGGATTGTGCTATAGTGAAGGAGTCTTCTCCGGGAGCCTTTTAACTACTTCTGTCCTATACCAAATGCAGTTCTGCAATACTGACATTGCCTGTGTGTGCATCGAATTGTGCAAAATGCATCATGCATACATGCCATGTTAAGCAATTCAACGATTTAACAATTTTGTGTGCAGACAACTGTTGTTCTCTGGGTTTTAAGTGTATTATGCTTTCAAACAATACGTCATTGGCGCGAAAAGATTTAAAAGTCTCCCTTGTTTATTTTCCGAATATACGAATACAGAAAAACATATTCTGCATTCCGCTGCAGCTTAGATAGACAGAATAATGTCGGGAACTACAATAATAGAGACTATGAAGTATACAAGTTCTGACACAGTTTTTGTTTCATTTTCCGTGGTTTTTACCATTTTTTTACCTGCAGAAGGGACACCCTGTCAATAGTCCAACTCTTTAGAAAACCTCGTGAACAACAGAAACATGTACGTTTTCAATCATGATGATAAAGCTTGTAAACTTACTATTGGTGATAAATGTGATGGTAACATCCGCAATGCTGAGAGCTCATTGGCTGTTTCAATGGCGCATGTACAATTTAATTACAATTGTATGTTATTGTTTGGTGTGTATATCGCAATACAACCCCAAATGAAGCAGTCCGCTGAGATATTGCTCAACGTGTGTTTTGTTACATTATACAGTGTTGGATTCGTATCACACGGTATGTAAAATCATTATAACTGTGCGAGATAATATTTGCAAACATTATTTCGCCATATGGGAACAGTTTATATCAAAGATCGTATACGCCTTGTAAAAACAAACATTTTTCTCTAAATACTAGATAAACCACAAAATGATCAATTATATAAAAGATGAATTTAAAAAAAAGAACGTTACTGTTTTGTTTGCCTCTAAGGCTCAGCTCTAAGAACCAAACAAACATAACAATAATCCTCTTTTTTCCTCAGTTATCATACCTCATCACAAACTGGAGAATACACATTCCTGTGTATTGCACCAATCTAATTGCATCGATTAGATTATATATATTGTAATGAAAACAATCTAATTGTCAGTGAAAGAATCTGCGTACTGTATACTGTATGTTGACACGGCCCGCTCAAACACAATTTTAAATACAAAAGTCCCTTTTCCATCCTATTAGTATTCTGCGGAAAGTTCCTAAAAATTTCTACTTTAAAGTTTCTACTTTAATTCCTAGAATAATTGACAGAAAACAGTGTGCTTAGAAACATTTTGTATTATTATCATTAACAGTGTTAAATGGAGACCTGTGTTCTTGTATATGCTATGCTATTTACACGTATGTTTTAGGCCTGCAAAAAGGATACGTCACCTCTTTATAACTCCTTTTCTGCCAGACTCCATACTGCCCTATGGGAATGTTGCGTATTACCAGAAGAAATATGTCTCAATGGCGAATAAAGAGTTAACTCCTTCTCAACCAGACTCTATACTGCCCTATGGGGATGGTGTGTATTTCCAGGGCAAAGATGTCTCAATGGTGCATGAAGTGTTAATCGTAGAGGAGAAATGAAAATGCAAACTTTACCTTGCAAGTCTTCCGTAACGGCACAAGTCTTGTATCCTCACTCGAACAGAAGAAAGGCAGGATTAAAGTAAAAATACCAATTATCTCCCATCGCTTGATGGATGGTAACTCAGAAGGAAATAATATTTGAGCCTGTGATTAGAAAAATAACATAGCGAGTAATAATTTCTTAAAAGAAATATATGATCATTGATTCAAAATTAGTTACATTCATTCATAGCTATGGATATTATGAATAAGTATCACGGAAGATATGAAACGATTTTGTGGAAGAAAGACATACACAATAGAAAGGCAAAAAAGTATTTACGGTGAATTTAAAAGAAATCGTTTACACTTTTAAATCAAAACAGAGCAAACAACACGAGCATGACTGTGTACTTGGAACGATCATACGAGCGGTATTTCCTCACGCTCAGTATCCGAGCTCACTATTACTGTCAACATGTCTGTTCGATGCTCATTCTGCTTCAGAAATGAAAATGGAGAAAATAAATTATGAAGGTCACATTCTTTTCATACTCACGACTAACGAATGTGACTTTTTTGGGGGGAATATTATTCAGGAATACCCACATTTTGCACGACCTTAATGTTTGCTCTTGTAGCCTACTTTGATTTCGTACATAGGAAGTCAAGCAGAATGTAAATCAATCAAATGAAATCAAGTAGGGGGAATGCATTCGTATCATGACGTATTTTTATGTATGATACTCATAGTAATATGACAGTATTAGTATCACATGAGTTTCATGAATTATGTAAACACAAACAAAGTGAAGGCGCCAGAGAAGAACATTTTCGGTATTATCAAATTTGAAGAAGACGCCGGTGCAAAAAATTCAGATGGTCATTAGACTACTTTTCTTTCCCCGGCGTCTTCATTACTCTGTTTGTGTTGACATTTACATTTTCGGAGCCATCGCAACCTTATATATTATTCTTTTATATGTGTATATATTTGTATGTATGCGTGTGTGTGTTGGGGGAGAGGGTGTGCGTGCACGTGTGTGGGTGTGTGTGTGTTTGTGTATGTGTGTATGTGTGTGTGTGTGTGTGTGTGTGTTTTAACATGTGCTGGTTCAGAAACGTATTTATTTTTACATCGTTTTGTTACACCCTTGCCGCTGACGACGAGTGTGACTACTAAACCTACTTTCTTACCTACTAGTTACACAAGTTATTTATACTCTGTCCCGCCGGACATTGTATTTGTGCCAGTTTGGGTTTTCATATACCATTCATTGCAATATATACATATCTCTTTCATATATGTTAATTAATTAAACACATTGCAGACAATGATTGCATATAATTGATATAATGATATATAATATAATATAATATAATGATATATAATATAATATAATATAATATAATATAATATAATATAATATAAGTATATAATAATATAAGTATATAATAATAAAAGTATATAATAATAAAATAATATAACTTACTTTCATAATAACGATAACAAACATAGCAACCACAAAAGTAGGAAAAAAAGGGGTGTAAAGGATCTCAACGAAGAACCTCTTGAGTCACTGAATGCAGTAAGAGAGCAACCTGCAAGATCACAAATCCAGCCTGAAAATGAGATGTTTAGTGCAAGCTGATCCCATTCTAAGTCAGCACGCTGTTCTGATGAAATCGTGACGAAAGAGGAAGTTGTGATTTACAGCCTGATTTCGGCTCCCACTCCACGCACTCCGCTACCGAAATAGTACCGTGGCAGTCCCCCTCCATTTATCCATTTTGGTTGAAACTAAACATAGCCTGAGAACCAGCGGAGCAAGAAATTAAATGTGCGCTGATGTTACATGTATACGGAGCTGTACGCACAAAGAAGAACGGATGGGGTGTGGGGTAACTATCTTAGTGTTATAATCAATATTGCGAGACAAAATTTAAGCTTGATTGGTTTTGTATGCATTGCTTGCACCGTATTGCTTCACTGACGTATACTAAGCTTGATGTCGCAAAAACATGATGAGCAAGAGAAGACGTTCTTTTACGATAGCCACATATTACATTTCGTTTTAACGGTATGATATGTAGCAGTAGGAAAAACAACGGTAAGAGTAAAATAAGAGACGGAGCAGGAAAAGGGTATCTATCATAAGTAGAAGAAGTATTCGTCGTCGTCGTCGTAGTAATAGTATTAGTGGTGGTGGTGGTGGTGGTGGTGATGGTGGTGGTGGTAGTAGTAGTAGTAGTAGTAGTAGTAGTAGCAGTAGTTGTAGTAGTAGCATTGGTTGTAGTAGTAGTAATAGTAGTAGTAGTAGTAGTAGTAGTAGTAGTAGTAGTAGTAGTAGTAGTAGATGCAGTAGCAGCAGAAGTAGTAGCAGCAGTAGTAGTAGTAGTAGTCGTAGTAGTAGTCGTAGTAGTAGTAGTCGTAGTAGTAGTCGTAGTAGTAGCTGTAATTGAAGTAGTATAAGTCGTAGTAGTATCAATAATAACAGAAGTAGAAGAAGTAGTATTATCAGAAGTAGTAGTGGTAGTAGTAGTAGTCGTCGAAGTAGCAGTAATAGTAGTAGAAGTAGTAGTAGTAGTAGTAGTAGTAGCAGTAGTCGTAGTAGTAGTCGTAGTAGTAATGGTAGTAGTAATAGTAGTAGTTGTAGCAGTAGTAGTAGTCGTAGTAGTAATAGTAGTGGTAGTAATAGTATCAGCAGTAACAGAAGTAGAGGAAGTAGTAGTAGTAATATATGCAGTAGTAATAGAAGAAGTAGGAGCAGTAGTAGTAGTAGTAGTAGTAGTAGTAGTAGTAGTAGTAGTAGTAAAAGTAGTCAGTAGTGAAATGTAGTAGTAATGGCACAGCATAAAGAGTTGTGCTTGAGGCATCTGAAGCAAACATACGAGATTATTTTGACCCTACGTTCGCAGATGTTTAATGTAGTAGCAGAAAAATGAAAAGGAGATCAAGAAGTTGAGGAGTCATATTTAGAGTACCGATTTTTAACGTTCTATTGTCATTTTGATAATCACTTTTACGCATTATTTGGACTTGATCCATTTCATAGAAGACAACGTAAATAATAATGTATACTGATCAGGGAGGCATGCATAACAGCGAAGAGGGAGCCATTGACACATCTCAGCTTCGCCGCAGCAATCCATGCGCGTGTGTTTGCTGTACCCGCCGCAGTAAAGTGGTTTTTAAATCCATGCAGGTCTATTTATTCTTACCCACGTTCATTATCAGCTCATAACGTGCGAGAGGTTGTAGGGCTCATATCGATCGAGCTGTTATTTGCCGGTAGAATTATGAGTGATGTTTTTATTCTGCGATACCTCGAACCGTTCGCATACAGCGAGTGGGTTTTCTTTTTCAGAACAGGATATCAACAGGAACTGAAAACATCTGTACCATCCGTCGCTTATCCGACCCGCCAAAAAAGCCTAATGATGATCTAAAATAGCACTAGTTTGATTTCTCATCCAATTAGTGTATATAAGTTGTCACCCGCCATCGCAAAACCAGGTTATATTCGCCAAAAATGGTTGCTCTGATTTTAACGCTGTATTTCATCTCGTACATGTTGACCTTTTCAATTTTGTGTGCCACTCGCTATTACAAAACAGAATAATAGTCCTAATATAATACTGACGACATGTTGTAAACATGGTAGGCATGTTAGGGGAGAAATGAGATGAGATTATTTCTGTGCCTGTTCCCGTTTTAATCTTACACACTTCGTGTGTGGTGACGGAGGGATCCGGTGTGTCCTAGACTATTATCACAACTGCACTATATACTCTTCTGATATTATCCCTTATTTTAGAAAAGTAATATGAACGGAATTGATTTTTAAACATTCTCACATTAAATGAGAGTCGATGCGTTTCACCTTATCACATTTAATTCATTCTTCGATATCAACATCCGCAACACCAAAACTGCTTTATGACCGTTTGCACAGAAACATGTTTTATGATATAAATACAAAATACGACAACAAATTATTGTCAAAATGCAAAGGTATTATCCATTTATATTGATTTTGTGTATACGAATTCAGGGCAAAAGATCAGTGATACATTAATAAAGACAATAAACTAAAAGAAAATCATGCTCTAACCTCACCGACAATATATTGTGATTTAATTCTAAGTTATTTGTAATTATGCACATGCATCATGGTGACATCACAAAGCCAATGAATAATAGATGAAACGCGACTTATAGTAAACACATTAATACATCGTGTTAATTTCCCGTATTTAATATAAATAACTTTTTCACAATTGGTCTAAATAAGGGCGGATAGACGTCGCGTGACCCCCAGCCCCCTGTCTTCCCCGCGTCTTCGGTGTGCACATGACGTATTTGAAACCCAATCTATAGGAAATGATCCGGGCTCCTTGATTAGAAATTCCCCTTCTTCTTGTTCTTCCGTCTCTTCTCAGTGAGGCGGGCTGGTGGTTGGATTGCACGTGAAGGAACATAGTTAAAGGGGAAAGGATGACACACACTGTCATAAGGCGCAACCCCTATTCATTGTCATTTGTTTATTGCTCTCATATTTTGTAACATCTTCAATTTCTAGCTAAGCAGATGCTGTGGCAATAAATGTTTTCTCTAACTTTGTAAACGTTTTGTGTGCCAAGTCAAAACCTTGCTTTAGTGAAATTGTGTGAATTACTTGTGAAAAAGTCACACGCGGCAGTTAAAGACTTAATGCTTCAAAAGTGTCACTGGAACTACTCTGTGTACTCTAGCAATAACTAGTACATAAGAACAATATGTTTATTTGTTTTAAAGATTTTTTTACAGTTAAAACAAAAGAAGAGAAGAAAGAAAGGGGGAACGGGGATGGTGGAGAGAGTGAGAGAGAGAGAGAGAGAGAGAGAGAGAGAGAGAGAGAGAGAGAGAGAGAGAGAAGGGGGGGGGGCGAAGGGAAGAATTTGCAGACAAAGGCAGAGAGGGAAATAAACAGAGAAAGAGAGAGGGGGTGAGCATGGTGAGAGAGAGAGAAGAAGAGAGGGGTGTGTGTGTGTGTGAGGGGGGGGGGGATTGTCAAGAAATGAAAAAAGAGGAAACAAGAGACAGACAGACAGATAGACACACAGATGGACACACAGACAGAGCAGACAGAGAAAGGCGGTCAGGTCCCGGAGAACAAGCCGTGCCCGGTCGTTTAAATAGCGGCGTAGTTATTAGGAGAATGATCGAGTCTAGTCCACACTCTCCCTCAGATTAAGCCCTTTTCTTCATTTGCCGCCGTATTTGTTTAGGCATTCCGTGATGTTTTCAGCTCCCGTTCCACTCGCTCTACTCATCTTACTGTCTCCCGTTCGGCTGGTCGCATTACGCATCCACCCCCCCCCCCCCCCACCCCTCGACTTCCCTCGTTTCTATTCACTGTATTTGGTTCTCTCTACATCTCTCCGTCCTTCTCTATCTCTCTACCTCACTCTCTCTCCTTTTCTTCTTCTCTCCCCCCCCTCTCTCTCTCTTTCTATCTCTGTTTTTTCCCTCTCTCGTTCTCTCATTTATCTTTCTGTGTCTCTCTCGCTCTTGTTGGCACTTCCGCCTCTTGCGTGTACTAGCCACACCGATTCATTTATCGATTAAACTTTCACTGTCGTCCGTTAATCTCTCCCCCTACCCTATTTCTCTCTAATTTCCACTCTCTTAAAGTCTTTGTGAAGAACACCCACTTTAAGCCTGATACTCAGGAACAAGAGCAAAAATATTGTAAATAATCCCAGAGCGTACAGAAACGCACTACAGCTCCTATAAGGAACGAAAGATGCATGCCTATATATATCTCGTCATATTAATTTCATGGAAAGTGAATTAGCCGCCTTTTTAAAACCAAGCCGTTCATATCGCCCTGCAATGCTGCGCGCCCAATCCGTACAACATGCAGGCAGAGAGAGAGAAAGAGTGCATGTCGGCAGCTTTCATCTCGTAGAGAAACACCAGTCGTCATTTCGTAATATATCGCAATCATCATCACCCTACATGCCCTGATACAGTACTATGCAGTATGATTGATGATAATGGATCTGTTTATGATATGATGTATCACATTAGTGTCGCTTTACATTCCCCCCTTCAGCTGCCGTGTAAAAGAGCCATTTTGGCCTGTGTTGAGGTCTTGCACGATACTTGAATCGTGACATTTATTTTGTTTATGAGTGACGTCAAATCAAAGAGAAACTGCTCGAAACATTGTCGTCATGTTACTAGGATTTTATAATGTCTTAACCACGGGCAATGAGTCAGACTTACATATTATAACACTAATTATGTACAATAGTCATTGGCATGCTTTACGTGGCCCAGCCCGACCAGCCCACGCGCTTTCCCAGGGATCTCGATGTTAGGTAATATAAAATCTATTAAGTCTTTTGTCTCAGTATAAGATAAATCACTTAATTAAAGTGCCGAATGATTCCCAATTAATTGAACAGACCCTCAACCTCGTAATCACACTCCATGAGTCTCAATGTTGTGATGTGTGGAACTGAGAAGCTTGTACAGCCAAATTGGGCCATTGAGTCCGTATTTCATGTGTGCATGCTATGCACAATGCACAATATCGTACAACCTAATACTGCAGCGAAGAGTCGGTGGTTGTGCGTAAAGTTTGCCCATGTGTTTCGTGACTGAGTACGTCGAACATCGTTCCGTAGACATGATTGTCATGATTGTAGGCAAGTGTCTCTATAGCCTCAAGTGATTCAGAACGCGTGGAGAAAATGTTGAAGAAACACTTTGTGAAGCTAATGTAATGTAGGTCTATAATAGTCGAGGCGTGTGTAATTATATATTATATTATATATATATATAGAGAGAGAGAGAGAGAGAGAGAGAGAGAGAGAGAGAGAGAGAGAGAGAGAGCGAGAGACAGACAGACAGACAGACAGAGAGAGTCTCTGAGAGATATAAATCTGTGAGTGTAATACCCCTTTATATGGTTACATCTCATACCATGCATACTGCTGCTACCTCCAATACTACTATTACTGTAGTAGTAGTAGTAGTAGTAGTAGTAGTAGAAGTAGTAGTAGTAGTAGTAGTAGGAGAAGTGACAATTTTTTTTAGAAGCAGGTTTTGTGTCATCTCAAAAATTAATTTTCTTAGAATAATCGTGTGGATATTTTATGAGATTTTGGGACAGATTTTGCATCGATAATCAATTCAGAACACAACAGTGAACATTGACCATCCCACATGTCAACTCAAAACTTCCAGAAAACTGCCAGAATCATCGTGCATTATTAATGACACAGTGATGGCAGTTGCTACCGGACTGACAGGTGTGATACATAATGGTCATTTTGGCATCCTGAATAAATTATGTGATACACAAACAAAAATTTGTCCAGATGTGTCGAAAAGGAAAAATCTCATTAAATATTCCAAGGATTATTGGAAGAAGAATAATCAATGACATTTTTCGAAACCTGCTTCCAAAAAAAATTCGACGTCATTTGACTTTACGGTGGTTTAATTTCAGCTTGATTCGTGTGGTAATTGTTTTCAAAAGTGTCAGCATTTTTTAACACCTGTGTACATCTATGTGTGTCTATGACTACTTCTTGTCATTTCGATGATCATTTTCATGATAAAATGACTACTGTGGTCTATTATGATCTGAACCAGATTACTAAGGCTGCACACAACCAGGTTACTTCGCTCATTTACAGACACCCTGTTCCCAAACAAGACTCCTGTTAATAAGCCCCCGGACTGGATTACCTAGATTAGAGCTCCACTCCCTGGCGTACTGGTTCATCAGGAAGGCGGATCAATGCCAGGGCATGAAGGGTGCAACTCGAGCCCCGCTCTTAAGCTGACTTAACGCCGGCGTGGAGTAACGTCATTGCATTCCTAATAATCAAGCCGGCCCAGTATGAAAGCCGGCCGCCCTCCTCCGCAGTATGTCAATAAAGGGATACAGTAAACAGCGGTATAGAGGGGCCTAGGGCTGCCCCCCCCCCCACACACACACACGCACACACGCTTCTTCCCATGGTAGTTTCCCGTGCACAGAAATATTGTTTTTAAGGGGCAGTATGCCCAGTCACCAGCATTTGTGCCCTTATCAATATATGCCCACAGAATGGCAGAGAGGCAATGGTTTTTCGAGCCCCCCCCCCCCCTCTTACCATCCACCCACCACGAGTAAGCTCATTCGGCAAAACAGTTGCGTCATGCTCTAAAATAGTGGTAATAGTCGCGCCTCATATATTATATCATGCACTATTGCCGCCTCTATACACATAAATTCACACACACACACACACACACACGCACACACACATAAAACCGCACACACACATACACACACATACACACATACACACACACAACCACACACACACACATACACACACACATAAAACACACACACACACACACACACATATATACACAATCAAACACATAGACACATAAAACGATCGACACTGTCAGCAACATTCTCAAACTTCGTCCCTCTTATTCTAGCCCCCCTCCCTTTCCCAAACCTAACACTTCATATTCAACCCTCGCTTTGCAGATGGTATTCACTTAAAACCACGTACTTGCTGAGCTACCTGTCAGTGGTAACTACCTAACCCTCTGCCGGTACCTCCTCACTATAGGCAGGGGCTTATCAGGCGTAATATGGGCACGATGGACCGCAACTTCCGCGCATTGGATTATTGGGGTGCGGGGGTCAAGGTAGCCACTGCTGCCGTAAATAACTAATGACGATGAAGTAATTATTATTCCGGTAGAAGATTGCTCTTCTCACCTTAAAGCGAGTGTCTGGGACAAATGATTTGTTGCTGTTGTTACTTTTGTCGCGCGTAAACCTAATGAGAATTTAACAGCAAAGCTTTGACATGGGATAATAACACTAGCAGCTATAAGAAAATAGAGAGTAGCAATACTAATACTTCTAGTAGTCGATAGTAATAAACGCTATACGGTTTTAGAAATAGTAGTACAAATAGAAGTAGAAACAATAGTAAAAACAACATCAGTACTTAGCGTAGTAGACATTGGTAGAAGTAGTAGTAGTAGCAGTAGTCGAGGTGTTAATTGAAAAGTAAGAGGAAATGCAGTGAACGTAGTATTATTAGTGGTGGTGGTAGAAGTAGTAGTAGTACTAGTCATTACTGTAGCGGTAGTAGTCATGAGGATAGTTATTCAATGGTATAATTCCTAACTGGGAGGGGGGGGTGTTATGAAAATCCTAGCTGCCGTCTGCTATTCGTGTCGTGTGTTGTATGTTCATATCAGCGGTAGATTTCACACGTGGATAGATTGTACATCGCGAGCACGTTGGGATAATTCGTGTTCTATGAAAAGATGTGTAGGGATTTCTGTGACCTACCCCCCCCCCCTCTCTCCCTCTCTCTATCTGTCTATCTTTTTATATCTGTCTCTTATTCTATATTCCTCTCTTTCATCTCTCTCTGTCCCTTCCCCTCTCTCACTCCTAGTCATTTTGCTTTCTTAGCACTGTTTGGTTAATAAGCCTAAGGTGCGTGTGCGGAGTAGGGCAGGGTGGTGGGGTGGGGGCAAGAGAAAATGGAGTGTATGAAAATGCGTGGTTGATCTCCATTTCCAAAGTGAGCCTATTCGTTTGTGGGTCAGCTCCCAGGGATCCAGCGTGATCGTTATACTTGCCAAAATTTAAATAGCCCGGCGGGACGGAAATTAGATTTGACCGCCTCCGTATCGATTCCGTTTTCTTAAACCAACCAAATAGTCCTATTACATAGTACCCGTTTACCCCCTTCCCCGCCCCCACACCTTGCGTACCCCTACCATTACCCCATTCTACATTATTCGCCCTCACTCCCTGTCTCCTCTTACCCCTCCTCTATTCTTCTGCTGTGACATGCGAGCAGTATCAATTACCGTGAGTGAGAAATGGCTTCACTGATGCCCCATCAGAGAAGGGGACTATATTGACCATTAATCGCAAGAGGAACGTAAACATGATCGGCTCATTCTATCACCCCTCAGGACTGATGCATGGTATGTCGGAGAGAGGGGGAAATACAAGAGAGAGAGGGAGAGAGAGAGAGAGAGAGAGAGAGAGCGAGGCGAGTGAGGGAGAGAGAGAGAGAGAGAGAGAGAGAGAGAGAGAGAGATGGAATGGGAGGCATACGGCTTAGACGCCCTTGATTTCTCATTCGCAATGAGCCTATCTGTCCCTCGTTCACTTGCGTTATAGGCGCCCTAGTATACTGTATATCGCGTGACTATGAAAATGAACTGATGTGTGCACTTTAATGTCCGACACCTTAACACTGACGAGGTCACGTCGACCCCCCCCCCCCCTTCTCTCTTTATCTCTCCCTCTATCTCTTGCTGTTTCTCTGACTCTCTTTCTATCTCCCCCCTCCTTCTCTCAACCGCCTCTCTCTCTCTAACCCCCCTCTCTTTCTCTCTCTCTCTCTCTCTCTCTCTCTCTCTCTCATACTCTCTATCTCTTCCTGCCTCTCATCGTATCTTGTTTTCTCTCTCCCTCTCCTTCTATCATGTTTATTTCTCTCTCTGTTTCTCATTTATTTCTTGAACGTCCCCCCCCCCTCTCTCTCTCTCTCTCTCTCTGACTCTTCCCCCTCCATCTATGTGTCTTCCCGTGTCACGTTGTCTGTTTATCTCTAAGAAAGAGGTTATTGCAACAAAATAGCTAACTCGGTTAATGCCCAATGATCAAGTAGCAATAGTGAAAAATATCATCGCGTTTCCCGATCCCTTTTAATGAATTATATAACATGCACAATACAAACATGTTGCACTTAAGGGCGTGTACTATTACCAAAGATGCCCCATCTGACATGCTTAATGTAGCGACAACGAGAAAGATAAACAATTAGGAGCTGACGTGGTGCAGAGCCAACGCCCGTCTATATTTCATGCTCACTTATACTAATGACCGCCAGTGTCACACCAGTCCTAGCAAACAAACTATTAATGATTGGAGATGATTTATTTCTGACATGGTTTATGCCGACCTTGTCTGCGCGCTGGCAGGATGTGCCATTGCATTGTCTCATGGCCATCCGAAATGTCATGACTGAAAAGTAATCATAATAATCATGATAATAAGAGGGTAAAGCCGTTTGTTAGTCGACAGAATGAAATATTGGATGATATTGTCTAACCGTGGACACACGTGACATTTATCCCATTCATGACCTACTAGACCTGAAGGATGTATAATTGTGCATTATTATGTTTTATATTCCACATACTAAGAATGTTGCTATATGATTGGTCAAGAGTTGATCACGTGATGAAGCGTAGTTTTTCCCATCTGATCACCTGAGCAGAAAAGTTCGTTACACTGTAGGTGATAGTACTTTTTTGAGAAGGAAAGTTCGTTACACTCTAGGTGATAGTACTTTTTGGTTTCGCTGATCTCTTCACTCCTCACAGTCCTAACGCGTGGTCAATATTTTGAGTACGCGCGAAATAAAAGTGCGTAGCTCGGACTATCGGCGCAGACGACACCGCGGTGCGCGCGCGGAAATTAAAATTTTTGGTTATAGCGTGCTGCGCCGCGCGCGTACGTACAAAGCAGTGCAAGCCTTCCATTTCCCCCACACAGTATTTCACCAAAGCAAGTGTGCAATTCTCTACCACCTCGTACCAAAATTGACCTAGAATTTCACTTGCCTGTAATTTCTTAGAATTATGACGAGCATTCTCGGAGGATCTATGTTCTCACCGATACCGCACAGGTAAGATAATTTCGATTACTTCTTGCTTTTCCGTCAAAATCTTACAAATTAGCATCACCATGTCATAGTGTTCGTTGGAATTTGTAGAGTCTATATAGCGTGCACAAAGTCAATTTGCTTCCGGGTTTCGGAGCGTCGCGTGAATATGTAGCCGCACCGACACGAATGCTTTTGTACGTTAAATTGTCATTTATTTTATAGATTGTTGGTATCAGATGTGGAATATAAAGCAAATAATCAACTTTTGGTTTCAGGCAATGAGACGAACTATCACTTCCTCGGCGATCTGAATGTATACGCTATCTTTCCTCAGCTAAAAGCTTCGGAAAGATAGCTACATCCAGATCGCCTCGGAAGTGATAGTTCGTCCTATTACCTTCACCGACGTTGATTATTTGCTTAGTAACACTGAAATCGAGTAATTAAAAAATCGTTAAAAACAGAATTCAAGCTATACTAGTTATAAGTGAGTATCTATGCACAATGAATGTTCTTTTATGATTTTTTTTTTGTTATGTGGACAACATTCAAAGGGGACCATTTGAAATTTGTTCATAGTGATTATGTTGTGCATTTAACATATCCTGGTGTCTCTAATGAATTTATCAGCCATCTCACCCACCGCCCTACCCTATACCCTACCCTTTTCCCGTGTAATAACTCATATACGTGGACATTAGAGTATGGAGTGTTACAGGGAAAATGATTACATTGACCAAAATCCTATTTTCGGATACCTGGGTCCTGGCCGTAATGGGATTTCTGAGAATTACTTTGAAGCCTGCATACATCAAGCCATGGGTTCCCTGCTGTATGATCACAGCATCTCAAATCTTCCAGGTCCGTATACAAGGTAGCTACTACTAGCCAGCTAAGGTTTGTATTACATGGCATATACCCGTGCTCTCTATAATGAATCAATTGGATAAAATATACCTATTACCAAACAGTTTTGGTTAGATTCCGATACCGATTCCGATTCCGGTATTTGTTCGTATTTTGTGTATGTCCTCATCAGTAACACACTGATGGAAAACATACAGAAGAATTCGAAAAGAAAACAGTGGGACTACCTACACAAATGATACTGACAACTCAATATAACCCTCCATTACGGAGGTCTCTCAAAGTCAAATCATGCATGATATGGTTACTTTAAAAAAGTTCTCATTAATGTCTAGTGACAATTGAACTTTTAGCTTGTCTCCAATGAATGTGACTTTTATGCCAATTTATGTAATCAAATCACCTGTCCTTGCATGACAACATTACCTTGCCATAGGGGAAACAAAGCAGACACTACAATAACGTTGGAATTATTGCCTATCCTTTGAGGCAATTCATTCAATTATGACGCCCCCGTGTGCAGCGCGTGCATAGATATACTGGGTGCTCGCAAAGAATGCAATTCCGATATCACTCTCGCCAATCTAGCTGGCTGATTTTGTGTCAGAAACGTGCATTGCGTCATAGGGAGCCATTCCACGAAAGTAAAAAGGCGTGCGCTCGTCTAGACGCCGCACGGGCCGGCCTTGAATGACGTGTGTTCGATCGAGGGGCCCCGCGTGAGACCAAGGAGCCGTACTTGGTAGGAGTGGGCCGCGCGCTGTATGAACCATGGCCATTCTCCGTAACCGTATGCAAGGGGAAGGCAAACCATAATGTACCCGGCATTGACGTCTAGATTTGTTTGCAATTGTATCCACTTCCGGACACACTAGTACACTTAGGCCGGAAGTGAACATGACTACAAGCGCACTCCCAGTGGCAGTGGCTGCAGGGTGCATCATGGGTCAACTTTTCCAGATAATATGGGAAATTGTAAATTGACTCATGTCGACCTTGTAAGCGATGCCCGGTGGCGGAACGACGTGGTTAGGCGTGGTAGGTGCGCGGGAGGCCAGCCCTGCCCCCCACCCCGAAGTTTTGTCAAATTTGTACCATAATTTCATGACACATGCACAATTTTCCAAGGCGGCTCCGTCATTGTGGCTCGCCCGACGCTGCGACCTTGGAACCCTCCCCATACATTGCCATACAAACATGAAGCCTTCCTCCGCACTTTTCCTGCTTCTGATGATAGGTAGCAATCATGCGCCGTCAACGCAAAAATACACGCCCTCCCTTTATAGTTTTTACTCTAACATTTTAATATTTGTAATTTCAGTAAAATACATATTTGAGATTTTAATGAAAGAAATATTTGATATTCAATAAAATGAATATTTGGATATTTCATCCAGGAGACAATGAAACTTTATTTAATTCGGACCATTGTATTTATGCATAAGATTATCACGCCCTTAAATCCAACTTCCATATTGTACCCCTATTGGTGTTAGCTGACTCTTCAACCCCCTCGGATCTGTACACGCATAACCAAAGTTTTTGTTGAAGGAGAGCAAGAAGCGCCCACTGTGGGGGAAGTGCTGTTTTTGCTTTGGCTGTCGACGTAACTCCTGCAGCATCCAGCTCCTTGGTGCGTGAAGGGAGAGGCGTTCGTGTTTCCCTTCAGAGTCAAGCTGGTCCATTAGGCGGGGAAGCCAACGCGACAATCTCCTCCAAACACCTATACATCAAGAGACGCCATTCATTATACCTAGCATGGAGACAAAGGGTGAGGGAGGAGGGGAGGGAGGGGGGGGGGCGGAGGTTGAGGGAGACCCCTACAGCTCTATGCCGCTATACACCCCGCCCTCCTCTAAACACTCATACGACAAGGGACTCCAACCATCACACCTATAAATGCTCAAAGCCTAACGTAGAGACAGACATACAGACAGGCAGACAGACAGAAAGAGCGAGAGAGCGAGATAGAGAGAGAGAGAGAGAGAGAGAGAGAGAGAGAGAGACAGAGAGACAGAGAGAGAGAGAGAGACAGGCAGACGGAGAGAGAGAAAGAGGGAGAGAGATGGGGGCATGTACAGATATACATACAGAAACAGGGTGAGGGACCCCTACACCTCATGCCCTTCTCCCTTCACGCTCCGTCCACACACCTCTCCTATCCCTCCATGTTCACTATGAGCTCTCTTTGTAACTGAATGTCTGTGGCCTAGTGCAGCGATCGGAGCATCCAAAACCTCCCCAGCCAAACGTTACAGGAAACATGGGAAGGTATTAGATTATGCAGAAGAACATGAAGATATGCAGAGCTTCTAAACCGATAAACGGTCTTTCATCACCTCAGAGACAGAGGTGTCCCCCTTGACTGAAATGCTGAATTCTACTGGCAAATCGGCACTCGGGAAACCTCATTCATATGGAAATAAACACCCATTTATTGTTGGTTTTGGTATTGATATTGGTGTTCGTGTATATATTTGTTCCTGGGCCATGTTATATGTATATGTTTATGTTTTAAATCATTGTAACTTACCATCAATAATAACTACCGTGGCAACATTTGAAATAACGAGAGCTCATTGGCTGTTGCCATGGTAGTTACCATTGATGATGATCAACAGTGATTGAAAACCTTTATGCAATGTGGCCCTGGTACATTATTTATCTTGTATTCAGTATCGATAGTATTTATGAGTTGTATCCAATAGCAATGCTTTTCGCCCTTAGTAATGATATTGGCGTTAGCAGGAATCTAAACCGATATTAGCTAGGCAGATGACAGGCCTTGGCATTTGTTACTGTCATGTTTGTGTCAGCATAATTGTTGGGAATTGGTAGTGACACGTGACGTACATATCGATACATTTACTAACATTGAAATTGATATTGCTTCAATAGTTGTTGCTATCGCTGATGATACTGAAGTTATATTTAACATTTGCACTGTTATGATGATGTTATCACAATCAGGAGTATCAAGTCTTTTGCTACAACTTTGCTTCTCTCGATTGCTTTTATATTATACTTATACCAATACATTATACGCTTCAATAAATTATTACGATGGTATCGTGAGCATGTCCTAACACGGTGTGATGTGACGGGGGCCGCTGTTTACTAACCCGAAATGTTTTTTTTTTATTTATATGTTTTATTGAGTCATAAAACCAAAATTAAGAAAAAAGCAAATATTTACAAATAATTACAACAGATCTGGGCCCTGTTTCATAAAAACTTACCATTGATGGTAACTTTGCTATCAACTGATCAATGGCAACTTCTATGGAAACCTTTAATTTAATTGGCTGTCCAGCGATGTTACCATGGTAGTTACCATTGGTGATAGAGTTACCATTAATGGTAAGTATTATGCAACGGGGCCCAG
Source organism: Arbacia lixula (assembly GCA_963669155.1). NCBI lineage: Eukaryota > Metazoa > Echinodermata > Echinoidea > Arbacioida > Arbaciidae > Arbacia > Arbacia lixula. The sequence continues at coordinate 1,830,939 of OZ022578.1, read as the reverse complement.
GATAATGGTAACCCCAACTGTTGACATACTCTGATTGCTTTGGTCACAATAGTTTGACACAAGTCAGGTGAGAGATAATCATAATAATATACATAATCATTGCCTTTTTGCTCGTGCTATCTTCATGATCACTGTATATATTCCCATTGGGCTTCTACTTCTATCGTTGTTGCTATTCCTAATGATATAGTGGTTGCGGAGTGGCGGCAGTGCAGTAGTGGTCATTGTATCGACAGTGGCTTGACCTAGTGTCGATCGTGACGCATGTGGCACCTCAGGAAGCCGCAGCGGCCGTGGTTGTGTTGATCCTGTGCCTTGGAGTGTGTGTGGAGGATGTGCTTCGGGGTAGGCGGGCCCACACCCCGACATCCACATGTAGGGTTAGCCTCCTCCCGTGTCACTGCACAGAGGGAGCTTGCATGACATTGCCTTCCATCTCCCCATTTTGTCCATGTAGTATGCAACTATATGTCCTTACCCCCCCCCCCACCCCCACCCCCCCACACACCTATTTGCTCTGTCATCATCTATACATACACCTTTCGATCTCTCTCTCTATCGCTTCCCCCCCCCCCCCCCTCCGTTTTTCTTTCTGTCTCGTTTTTGCTTTATAATAATACTGGATATGATTATGTTTTTCATACACTATTGCTGTCTTTGTTTGTCACCCCCCTCTCTCTCCCTCTTTATCCCTCTCTGTCACCCCCCCCCCTCTCTCTCTCTCTCTCTCTCTCTCTCTCTCTCTCTCTCTCACACACACACACACAGACATACATTCCTCTTACCCCTCTCTTTATCTCTGTCTAGACACCACTCCCACCGCTCTTCCCCTCTCACTTTTTTCTAATAATTATCTGCCAGTCGGTCTTTCTCCAGCGCCACCCTCCTTCCCTCTTTCCCTCTCTCCGTCTCCTCCATCTTCTCACTATTTTGTGTTTTCTCTCCCTTCATCATGTCCCTTACTAACCTCCTCTCCCTCATCCCCTTGCTCTCACTTCCTCCCCTTTTGCTTTCTTCATTTTTCTCTCACCCTCAATCGCAATCCCTTCAACACGCATTCCCGTGTCATCGTGCTTTTCCTACACGTATGTCTGCATGTTGTCGTTCGTATGCTAGTTGCCGTCATGAAGGAAGTGACATTTGAAGATGAGCAAAATGTTTTGGTTCCCATCACGTCATCTGATAGTGTCAATGTAGACCCACACTGCTGCCATCAGAATCCCGCGTGTCTTGTAAAGCCTGAAAAATTCGAACTGTACATGTATTTCCTGTAATTTGATACAAAGTAGGTCACGACATCTTTCGCCACTTCTCCATGTGAATGCCCTTTTAATGTTAATGCATTGATGTGTTATTCTCAAAGCAAACCTCATCCCAAACGCTGTTGAATCAGCCGGTGCCGATGTGACGTCACCATTCCCTGTCGTCGCCTGACGACAGATCGTATAGCGTTGTATCTAGCTAGATGTCATGTCCGACAGTAATGCAAGACTCAAAGTCATCTCCAGAAATTGTCTTTGGGATCCACGCGTGGTGAGTGGCGCGAAAAATTAGCTGGAATTTCTAAAGCTGCCACCAACACCTCGCGAAAAATTACCCCAATGTGTTCACACCTCAAACTCCTCACTTGTTGTAAGTACGTAGCGCGGGATAGTTCATTGTCTTTGGACTTATGCGCAGAACTATCTTTACCTGAAATAAACAAATATTTTGTAGAGTAGACTTTGTAAACCTTCATCACCAAAAGGATTTCCCATGCCTCTTACACAATCTTGAAATGATATGATGCGATCATTTATGTAACGGAATTTGTTTTTTTTTTTCGAGCTTTGCCGACAACTTGTCCTTCCCTCCTATTGCTATTCGTATTGGCCCGTATTAAGAACAGAGATTTGACGCAAACAGTGTACTAAATCTGAACTTTCTGGGACGCCAAATGAAACAAAATGAAACATTATTATTGATTCAATGCAATTTGCTTTGTCAGCGGAATCACTATGGTGTATTGGGTTTGTCCAAATAATGGTTACAGCAAATATTTGAAGATAATTGAAATCACCCACTGTTGAATTTTTATAATGAAAATCAGTGGTTTTGTGACAGCATCAGATGATTTATTTTGCGTCCCATGAAGTTAGTCATGTTAGTCTAGGTTTAGTACTTTTTGCGTTAAACCTCTGTTTGGAATACGGGCCTCTATGTATGTTGCCAATGGTTTTCTGCAATTATGTGTGGGAATAATAAAATCAAAATGTACAATGTAAAATTGTCTGTAAACGGAACATCGTTAGAGCTTTGCGGTCATTGTACCAGTAACCAATCGCAGATCCCCCATCTTCCGACTCTTATGTAATGTATTTTGTGTTTATCAGATTATTATTTGGGGAGAGTAAGCCGGAAAGGGGCAGCACTACTGCCCTCCGAGAGTATGTGTGTGTAAGGGGTGGGGAAAGGGGGGGGGGGGCTAATTGTGTTTTGTTTTTAGAAACTAGCGCAGTGGCGTTTGACACATGCCCAAGATAACTGATATGAGTTTGTGTGGACATACTACACGACGTCGCAGTGACGCACGTTTCCTCCTCGGTCCCGGTCCTGCCCGCCTGTTTATTGTCTTGCATTACCGAGATTCACACCCCTAAATGAAGCCAGAGCGAGTACATTTCATTACCTCACGGCCAAGTTTCTCCTTCATCCAGTCCAACCTTACCCATCCCCACCCCCATCCCATCTGATTTCTAAGTCTCAACGCCAACCCGACTTTCGTTTACAAAAATGCGCCTAATTCCAAATAACGCCGCACTAATGGACACTTTGTTTACCGTCTTTGATGGAATGAGGACACATTTTTATCGGGTAATGCGTTTTCCCAAAATAAAGGGGATCAGTATTGCTTTGTAAAGGGAAAAATCATTCCCCAAAGTAGTTAATTTTGAGAAAATTAGAAAAACAATGCAGTTAAATTCAAGTATTGTTTTAACACATTTAAGACGATTATAGTTTTGATATTTATGAAAATGTACATTACGACAATGGTATAATTAAATACGGTTTCATTGACATGTTATGTTCATAGGCTTAATTTTTTTTCTTCTTCGACATCTGTTATTTCTTGCTTCTGTGATAATATGTTTCACTCAATAGTTTCCTTAAATCCCCAGTATTTCTCAATAAAAGTACACTTTCACAAGACGTGATTTATCTCCACGCTTGACACCATTTGGGTTGCAAATTGCCGAGGATTGCACAAAACAAAAAAAAAAATAGCAACATTCTTATCGTACAATTCCTTTTAAACATATTTTTGTACTTGACATTTTGTCTTCGCTGTACAAGGCTAATCATTATGGCGTACTGGGTCATGTGGTGTCATATCTTATCAAAACATTTTGTTCACCATCTTCCAATGCAGGCTTAGTGCGTATGAGATATAAACCACGTGTTCGTCTAATGAACGTCTAATGAACTACTACTGTTAACATCAAGTTTTGCTGAGTTGAATACCATGCTTTAGAATTTATTGTGATAATGCTTGATGTGGCCCCTTGTGAGGTAATTGATTTGTGAATAGACTATTTTTCACTCTAGGCAAAATGAATGCATACATTAAATATCACCGTCGCTCCTGTACACAAACAGCGATATCTCACGTATTATACATGGCGCGCGTGATTATTATCATAAATCGATGTGTAGAGATTGATCGTGTATCGAGAGTTTGCGATTGCTCTTGTGTAGCTCGTTATGATTTGATGACACGGCCATGTGCGTTGCCACCTGCCGAATCCAACCCCGACGTGTTATTGAGAAGACTCGTTTCACATCTAACAAAGACAAGCACCATCACAACCTTATGACGTGTACAGGCCTTGCTGGTAGAGAAGAGAGGAAGAGAGAGAGAGAGAGGCAGAGAGACAGAGAGAGACAGAGGGAGTCAGGGAGAGACAGAAAGAGACAGAGAGAGACAGAAAGACAGAGAGAGGGACAGATAGAGAGAGAGACAGAGATACATAAATAGAGAGAGAGAGAGAGAGAGAGAGAGAGAGAGAGAGAGAGATAAGAAGGAGACAGAGAATGAGACAGAGACAGAAACACAAACACACAAGCAGAGACACAGAGACAGAGAAAGAGGAAAAGAGATAGGGAGAGAGAGAGAGAGAGGGGGGGGGGAGGGGAGGGGAGAGACAGAAAGAGACAGAGAGAGACAGAAAGACAGAGAGAGGGACAGATAGAGAGAGAGACAGAGATACATAGATAGAGAGAGAGAGAGAGAGAGAGAGAGAGAGAGATAAGAAGGAGACAGAGAATGAGACAGAGACAGAAACACAAACACACAAGCAGAGACACAGAGACAGAGAAAGAGGAAAAGAGATAGGGAGAGAGAGAGAGAGGGGGGGGGGGGAGGGAGGGGAGGGGAGAGGGACGATGACGTCATGCGCTCTCCCTATCTCCCTGAATTGATATGTCGTCAAAGTGATACACTAAGTCTCCTGCGGTTTTTCACTTGATAGGGTTACAATGGCAGCATTCAGCTATAGACAGATAGAGAGTGATTTGGAAAACTGCTGCCATACCCCCTCCCCTTATAACTATAACCTCACCTCTCTAAAAACAATTTTGCCATGGTCGTCGTGGTTGTCTACACACTGATATGGTGAGAGCTTATGTGTATATGAATATTCTTTCAAATAAAGCTCTTCCGAAATCGGGGAGGGAGGCGAAGAGCGCACTTATGTCAGGTGAGAATTACAGGCTCCCCCTTCACTTGCGGCGATGTAGTACCAGGGTTCCTAACCACCTCCGAGGCCCATTTATAAGGGGTGCATTGGCTATACGTGCTCGGTTCTTACTTGCTTCATTCACAGCCACCAAAACTAATTCTGGATATTTATAATAGACTACTCCCCCCCTTTTCCCTCGTTGTGGCATACGTGGAGATGTCAAAATTTTGTCCCAGGCCCCGTTGCATAGAGGTTTCCATTGATGGTAACTCTGTCATCAATGGTAACTACCATGGTAATACCGCTCGGCAACCAATCAAATTCAAGGTTACCCTAAAAGTTGCCATTGATAGCAAAGTTACCATCAATGGTATGTTTTATGCAACAAGGCCCAGGTTTAGTCCTTACGAGGAAAGCAGAGCACGACTAATGTGCATGATAAGCGTCAAACCTCTAACAAACCTTGTATAAGTATTGATGGAATCCATTGATGCAATCATAGGGAGTATGATTCCAATTTCAAATGTGTTTCTTTTTAAGATGGACCGATTTTGTTTGTGTTTATTCATGGGGTATGTCCACCATCCTTAATTCATTATAAGCAATTACCCCATGTAAGTCTGCTATCATTGCATAACATCATCGGTCTGGTATATGGAGAG
>OZ022578.1:1803714-1825359 GCA_963669155.1 Arbacia lixula | reverse complement strand
GATGCTCGGTGTAATTATTTACCCGAGAGATGATACTGAATAGTGAGTCACCTTACAAGGAGGGGTAAAGTCAGCGGCAGTAATGGTTCAGAAAAAGCTAAATCATCATTGTACAGCCATGTCTTCGAGACTTCAACATGTTCAAGTCACACTACTTACAGTCTGTTCCCGGCAAGCTGTCTCCCTGCCCCACCCTCTGATCGTAGTCAATTCCAGTGCATAGCTTGAACTTATCTTCAACATATTGAATGCTCCCATGGCGATATCTATACCCGCTCTCTCACTTTAAACAATGTTTAAGGTCTTACATGCCATTGTGCCTTATTTTAAAGAAAAGGAAAAATAAAGCTTGAATTGCCCTTCTATCATGTAATTCAAATCGCCCAAAAATGTATTCTTTGATTTTGAATATGTTGCATATAACCTTTATGCGTGTGTGTGTGTGTGTGTGTGTGTGTGTGTGTGTGCATGTGTGTGTGTGTGTGTGTGTGTGTGTGTGTGTGTGTGTGTCTGTGTGTGTGCATGCGTGTGTCTCTGTTTGTGTGGGTGGGTGAAATGTTTCTCCATAGGTAAAACTGAATGAATTAACATCTTTCTACTATAGAAGATGGATTTTGTTTTGGTGATGTAGTATTACAGTCCTATTCCGCTCCAACACTTTTTGCTGCGCTATTCTAACCCTTCCAAAACACTGACATGTGTTAATGGTAAAAACTGGTAGACGACAGACAATAATAGTATGCTAACCTACTATTGATCAGGTTATTGTATAACAGCCATAATAAAATTCTACAATAATAATAGTTATAAAGCATTAAGCACTTTATTTACCACATGTTCATTTTGTGTCGAACTGGTATACATAAGTGCCATAGAACTGCGCTGTATACGGGTCGGGAGGAGTTAAGGAACAGATCGGATTTATGTTGTGCGTTCGGAAATAAACTAAAAAGCCCGGCAGCTGACGCAGGGCTAGGCTCATGACGAAAATCGATGGGCTTTCTATCCACAGGCCCTACACTGTTATACATCGACGCTCTTCCCTCGCATTAAGAACTCATTCACACGATTGTAAATTATCGACTCCTACGGCGACTTGTCCTTGCGCGTGTTTGATAGAAATGCTACGACGTTAGAGATCCCCCCCCCCCCCCTTTCTTGGAAGGGGGCGACGGATGTGGGGAGGGGTTGGGGGAAAGGGGGAGGTTGGACTATTAGGGTTATGGCTCATGCATCACATTCTTGGCCCCACTTACGTAATCTGGAATCTGTATGCTGTGAAAATGTACATGCAAAATGCACATAGTGAGGATGAAACACCCCCCCCCCCCCCCACCACCACCACCATTTTGTTTTCGGGAGTCCGTTCTTGTCGCTGCAGTCAATGTTCGATCTAGGCAAAATCTCTGCGTCTCACAATAAGCCTTGGCTTAGCGTCTGAAGGAGAGCAGGATCTTAAGCTTGGCAGCTGAAGGAGTGCAAAACTATTCATCTCAAGGAATGCAGAAAGTTAGCATCTCAAAGAATGTAGAATCAAATCCACGCTTGACAAAAATGAACACTATACAATAGTGACATATCGTTTGCATTATCCATGCCATGTCCACCATGTGATACAATATCAAACAACAACAGACCTCTCAATTACATTAAAATTAGCATTTTGGGAACCACCACTGTTATGTACCTCCAATCCCACGAAGTCACGAACGTACGAAGCAAAGCAATGCCCGAGCAGCCATAACTGTGTTTCTACGACTATATCACTTGCTTCCTTTCATCAAAACGGGGCAGTATTCATTTCGATGCATTCCGTGTACCCTTGACCTATAGCGCATAATGTGCAATTCGTCCGGTGCCCCCCCCCCCAGCCCCACCCCTTATTCTATGACTCTACCCCATGTGAAATCAATACGCCCGACTTCCCACCTTAATGCCCATGCAGCCCAACCTTTTCGCAACCTTTAAGCTGCGTTCGCACAGAAGCAGCTTGTCACCTAGGATTGAGTAAGACAATCACTTAGCACGTTATGCCCATCCAGGGGGTGTGTCACCAAGCTGTTCTTAAGCTAAGAACGACTTTACGTACGACTGGTGACCACTTCTTGTGCTTAATCAGATACCCCAATTTGTTCCTGTTTTAACAAAGTGGGAGTTAATTTCCAACAATCCTAAACAAATTTGACAAATGTTTTGTGTTTAGATACTTGTTAACAACAAGAATTTCGATTTATTAAGATCAGACTTTAACAACAGGTAATGGGAATAAAAATTATTGAGAATTAGCACAAGAAAGGGTCACCAGTCGTGCATTAAGTTGTTCTTAGCTTAAGATCAGCTTGAAGAAACACTGCCCAAGCTTTGACATGAATTTCGACATGCACACCCTACATTTACACGACTGTGGTTGGTATCTTCGCGCAGTTGGTGACTTAAGTCAGTTTTCAGAATTCCAACTGACTTCGCATCTACGCCCAAAATGTCACTATTGCCATATGATTCATGTTATACATAAAATGGTTCATTCATTTAAAAAGAATATCATGTTAGTTACACGTGATTTTGTTCAAGGTAAAACATCAATCGTAGTATTTTTTCATTAGTTTCTTTCAAAATACCAACCTCGGTTAATAGGAGTAGTTTCATCGTTTGGGAAGGGTATTTAGACCCTTGCGAATGTTTACAAAGGTCATTTACAGCGCTCCATATGTCTTGCACTTGACTCCACATTCTCCGATAATTCGAAGTGCTTTAGCATGATCCCTGTGCCCCTGTTCCGCTTTAGTTCGTTTTTGGCGTAAGAATTATAATCTCTACAAACTCAGTAACAATTTTAACTATGTATGTATACCTAGATCGCTATAGTTATACCTCTTTTTGGATATCAAAGGCCTCTAAAATAACAAGGATTTATTTGGTATATAATACTCGGCCGACCCTATCGAGAACGATTTTCATCGCCATTTGTAAAAGACTGAAGGGCCCTTTTTCACATCTACTATAGATTGTGAGAAGGGAAGGATGCGGACCGCCGAGTAGCGTGGAGCATCCAGAGAACAATGTTTTTTTTTTTTACCGTATTTGTCAGATATCAGTTGAAATATACCCCCGCCTGCGCGCGCGCGCGCGCACACAAACACACACACACACACACACACACACACACACACACACACACACACAAATATATGTATCCTTATCTCCCTCTCTTCATATATATCTATCTCTCACCCTCTTTTCTCACACCTCTCTTTCTTTCCCTCTCTCATTTTTCAACTTGTTTATTACAGACAGTTCAAGGAAAACATACGTTCCGCACATTTTAAAAAAATGGGAAACATACAACATACCCAGAACATCACAATCATCGTGACTGTAAATCAATGGAATGTTTGAACTTCGTTGAACCCCGACGGTCAAGTCCTGAACTCTATTCATGTGTGCATGTATCGTTCATAGAGTAACTGTGCACGCACTTCTACCTGTCGTGATCGATAACCGTGGTGATGTTGGAGCAAATTGAACAAGCAAAATTGGTTTTCAAATCTCGATTTTGCAAATAACTTTGAAATATCACCGCGCGCACTCTAACACTTTTCTGATTTTTGGCGTGTAAAATGCTGAACTGGGCAATCCCGATTAGCCCTACTCCGCACTACCATCGATACCTTGTAATTGAATTCAAATTCTAAATTTACCATCGTCATCCTACTCGTGGTTGATATCGTCTAGGTTCTACTGGGATCTACTGATGTTGACGCTCATCATGGCGAACGTCATCCTTCTGCCCGTCATCATCACCTTCTTCCACAACAAGGACATGAGTCCTCGCTGGCTCATCTTCAACTGCTTCTCAGACACCTTCTTCATCCTCGACCTCATCTGCAACTTCCGCACCGGCATCATGAACCCCAAATCCGCCGAACAGGTCAGAGTAGTTTATAGTTGTGTTTGAATATTATTGTTTCATACCCCTTTTATAGTCAATTTGATTGCAAAATGTTTTGGACTCCACACCTACTGTGTGATTTGATATGAAGGAAGTATGCAATGAATAACACGAAGAGGTGTTCAATCCTCAAGTCTTGCTGTATCTAGAATCTAAAGACCTCTAAGATTATGTGATTGATTATTTGATTATCTGATGTCAGCCATAGTTAACTTGTGCAAGAGTTCTTGATGCCAGAAAGTCAGCGGAAGTAAAACAAGAGTTAATATTTTGAAAAGTATCTTAGAAAAATTTACAATTTGATGCAATCCTTGCATCACCCATTATATTCTTTCCGCGCTCTCATCCTCCCCCTTTCTATCTGTTGCCACCCCCCCACACACACACACACACAAACACACACACACACACAGACACACACACACACACACACGCACACACACACTACCGTCTGTAAGACGCTTTGGTCGTAGTAACAGTAGACCTTTTCAGTCGAACAAATCAACTCGCGTTGTATCTAACGGCTTGGCAACATCCAAACAATCAGTGGTGTTGATCCCGAATAGATGACAAATGAAGGAAATGGTGAAGTGAGAGAGGTCGAGGTCTGTTTTAATTCAATCATTCCACGGACTGCGTAGGCAACGTCGCCATGGTAGAGTGAATTTTAACATACCGTTAACTAAAGCAGAAAGCGTTGACACTTGCTCGAGACTCATTGATGCAGATGAGATCATCGAAGGTTAATCAACTTCACCCTGTTCTGAGCCAGATAAAATGCTGCTCTATTGAATTGATGGGATGTATTTGTGCCGATAGGTGTGAAATAGAAAGAGGTTGAAACGCTAGGCCTATATTCTCAAAATAATGTAGCGTACACCTCACGTGTACATTGCTGTTACATTACTGATATTCAGTCTTTTTTTTCTATGACTTTTGTTCCATTGTACCCACTCTATTTAAAGTTAATCCCTCCGTTCTTATTTCTATTACAATTTCCTTTCAAACTGCATGGGGAGAAAAACTTAAAATATCATATATATTCATTTCAGCAAAACTCTCTGAAAAGTTTATGTGTTTCACCTTTTCATCTTTTTATTAATTTATGGATCCACACTCCCATTTCGTAGTCGTACCGTACTCTGTTTTGATGGTGTGTAGAAATTATATCTTGTAAGCAAGTGACAATACATGATGAAACATCCAATTCAATCAAATTTCATTGTGATGTCCTAATATCTTCATTGCAACCCATTCCTTCCTAACCAGGTCATCCTAAATCCCCGCCAAATCGCCTACCACTATCTCCGCTCGTGGTTCGTCATCGATCTCGTGTCTTCCATCCCCATGGACTACATCTTCCTACTCGCCGGCGGCAGCAACCGCCGCTTCTACGAGGTGTCGCGGGCGCTCAAGATCCTGCGCTTCGCCAAACTGCTGAGTCTACTGCGCCTGCTCCGTCTGTCTAGGCTCATGCGCTTCGTTAGCCAATGGGAACAGGTCCGTGGATCGTATGCAGGATAAGATTAGATTAGGGACCCGTTTTATAAAGATTGATCGCAACTTGACTTGCGATCGAGTCAGATCAATCGCAACCCTTTATAAGACGGGTCCCAGATCCGATTTGATTCGATTCGTTTCGAATCCTTTATGACCCATTTGCAAAAGTCGTGAAACTCGACAGAAATCAGCAATATATCCAAATGATGACGTATATGAAATTTCACAGTCTCAGCTACATAACTTATTTCAGGAAAGTGAAAAACTATCCTTGTTTACTTTTGAAACGCAGGAACTGTACTCTACATTCATAATCGTATTTACCCTGTCAGTGCACGATGCGGGAATCAATTCGTTTTTAGATGTTTAAATCTTCGCGAAATAATTTTCAAAATAATATTTCTTCATTTCCCTTGTATCCAAGTATAGATTTTATGGTTAATATATTTTATACAAAACATTAAGCCTTGATTTGGGATTGGAACGAAATACGTAAATGTGTTGACATTATATTGGATGAAATTGCATCGGCCCTTCTTTCAACATTCAGTTAACCTATACCATGTTTATTTTCCACAAGAGTGAATATTGATTGTATGTTTCTCATGTCGCAAGATACCCACTTTTGACGCATTTTTTTTTGGCTTTTAAAGAAAAATACCGGACTACAATCAGTAAACATGGTTAACTTCGTCAATATTTTTATTGGTCGTGAATGTTTTGTTCTCGCTGTAGGCTTTCAACGTTGCCAACGCCGTCATCCGGATCTGCAACCTGGTTTGTATGATGCTTCTGATTGGCCACTGGAACGGCTGCCTTCAATACCTCGTACCCATGCTGCAGGAATACCCCGACCAATCATGGGTCGCAATAAATGGCCTTGAGGTAGGCATCATTGGAATTTTAAAAGTGGTTGTTTTCTTACATTTTAATGACAATCAATGTCTTCCTGTGGCCATATTCATGAAAGCTTACTAGCCTAGCTGGTTACTTCAATACTTGCAATTTGATGCACTTTAGTAACTAACTAGGCTTCGTAAGGTTTCATGAATTATGGCCCTTGGTGTTGGATTAAATTGTACGCAACCTGTCCAATCGTAACAATATGATATTTCACAAACGTATACTCTCTCAAAATAATGTGCATCATGCATGTGCGCCAAACTGTCCAGCTGTTGGTAGACGTGTTGTAATTGTTTATCCAGCCGCATTAAATATCACGTCAATGTATTGAATATAACGAGTTATGAAGAAGACCAAGAATGTGGAGTCGTAGAAAGACGATTTGCCCCATCAGCACGGCACGGCAGTTTTGTTTTATCACGAGTTCCATTCTCGTTTGATTTCAGAATCACGCGAATGAATTGCACCAATGTACTGTAGTCGTTACCTGAAATACTGTCATCAAACGAGAACGACATCACGGTAGAAGAGTTCAGCTGTAATGATGTATCTTATCATCCTACCAGCTGTCCAGTACTATGACTGCGGCGTATTGAAATGTAATGAAGAAGATGCATTATACTGTTTGAGGAAGCTGTTCAGCTGTGCATGCAAAGAGCGCCTTGAATAGTATTTGCATGTGACTTATTTTGCAGACGTCATTCTTGTGTACAACGCTTCAACAATACGATCTGATAACAATAATATGTTTTACTTTTTTCTCCTTGGTTGCTCTCTCTCTCTCTCTCTCTCTCTCTCTCTCTCTCTCTCTCTCTATCTTTGCCGCCTCTATCTCTCTTTCTTTGTTATATATTGTTTACGTCTTCCATATTCCCTCTTTATTTCGTTCTCTCTCGGGTTGCCAACAAACACCCCACCCTACCCCTCCTACCCACTCTATCTCTCTCACCCCCCTCCAACTCTCTTTCTCTCCTACTCTTCCACCGCCCGTCTCTATAATTTTCTTCCCTTCTTCCCATCCACTCACCTATTATTTCTTCATCCACCCCAATCCATTCCCTCCCACCCCCATCACTATTACTACCACCACCACCATCGCTGTAACTGCCACATCCATCAATATTACCACCACCACCATTACTACTACCACCACCACCATCACTACTACCACCACCACCGCCATCACTACCACCACCACCACCACCATCGCTACCACCACCACCTCCAACACCACCACCACCACCACCACCATCACTACTAACACCACAATCACTACTGCCACCGCCACTACAACCACTACCACCACCACCATCACTCCTACCACCACCACCATCACTACTACCACCACCACCACCTCCAACACTACCACCACCACCACCATCGCTACCACCACCACCACCTCCAACACCACCACCAACACCACCACCACCACCACCTCCAACACCACCACCACCACCACCATCACTACTACCACCACCACCATCACTACCACCACCACCACCATCACTACCACCACCACCACTACCACCACCACCACCACCACCACCACTACCACCACCACCACCACCACCACCACCACCACCACTACCACCACTACCACCCACCGCACCCCAGAACGCGCATTGGTGGGAGCAGTACACATGGGCCTTGTTCAAGGCACTGTCGCATATGCTGTGCATCGGATACGGGAAGTTCCCTCCGCAGAGCATCACGGACGTGTGGCTGACTATCATCAGTATGGTGTCCGGAGCCACGTGCTTCGCCCTGTTCATCGGTCACGCCACCAACCTCATCCAGTCCATGGATTCCTCTAGCAGGCAGTACCGCGAGAAGGTAGGTTCCTCTGTACCATCGAATATTACATAGCCCTAGTTGTCTTAAAACCAACCACTTTGATACATATAGAATACATGCTGTATTCCTACATCAGTAATTATATGTCATGTATGTAAATGTACGACATGAAATGGTATGTGGTATTTAGTTGCTGGGTTGTCTCGACTTCATATCGATTATCCGTCCGTCCATAAATTTGTCCGATCATCCGGATTATTTTTTAAACGATAATTTAAAAAATGTTCAACTGAAAGGAATCAAGCTGGATGAAACATTGATTATCATAATGATAGCATCTGTCAAAGTTCGAACGCCAGCGGGCAGTGTTGTACCCCGAGGTGTAGAGCCATCTATATACAGAGTTTGGCCAACTCGGTTTCATTCGGTTACAACATTGCGCATATTCTTTTGTTATGCGATTGCCCAACAAAGCAACACGCGCCACGTTGTTACCTATTGAAACTGAGTTGGCCAAACCCTGTTTATAGATGGCTCTGCCGAGGTGTTACTGTTTATATGAAAACATGAGAAAGACAGGACAATTGATTGACAAGGAATGGGTCAGAAATGTTCAAGATTTCACCCTCATGTACCCTCACTCAAGAACTCGTTGAAACAATTGAATCAAACATCATGAAGGCAAACAAAGGAAATATATCTTTTATGTTTTAGGCAAAATGTTTTAAAATTAAAAGTAAACTTTTATTAATTTGTATGACAAGGGCACAGATTAAGGTCAAACATGTCAAATGCATATTGGTTTGAAACACTAACTCTGTAAACCGTATACCTTATAGTGAATCCTCATTTCTGATTGGTCCGATTACTTTCCAGCTGAAACAAGTGGAGGAGTACATGCAGTACCGCAAGCTTCCCGCGCACCTGAGGAATAAGATTCTGGACTACTACGAGTACCGCTACCGCGGAAAGATGTTCGATGAGCAACACATCTTCCAAGAGGTGTCGGAGAGCATACGGCAGGTAAGCCTAATCAGTAATAGCCGTGAAGTGGCGTCCAAAGGACATATCAGACGTTTTCCGTCACTCAACTGTCATTAGTCCACCAATTGTCCGCCGTGTATCTGTTGTTTGCCTGTCTATACTTGTCGATGAGTTCGTTTTAAAAAGGCGCTTTATCAAATTTCTATCAAAATTCGGTTATCAGTAAAAGGAAAAGAAAAGGAGGAAGAAGAAACTTACAAAAGGGAAAGTAGAAGATGAATGACGAGAAGGAGAAGAAGAAGAAGAAGAAGAAGAAGAAGAAGAAGAAGAAGAAGAAGAAGAAGAAGAAGAAGAAGAAGAAGAAAAGAAGAAGAAGGAGGAGAAGGAGAAGAAGAAGGAGAAGAAGAAGAAGAAGAAGAAGAAGAAGAAGAAGAAGAAGGAGGAGGAGTAGGAGAAAAGGAAGGAGAAAAAGAAGAAGAAGGAGAAGGAGAAAAGGAAGAACAAGGAGTAGAAGAATGAGAAGAAGTAAAGACAAAAACGAGAAGATAGAGTAGAAAAAAAATAAAAGAGGAGGGCAAGGATGGGAGGAGGGAGGCGTGAAAGGAGACAAACAACCACAAAACAAAACCACATCACTGACAAGAAGAAAACGACAATGAATGTAACATAACTTCCAGAGGAATCTATTCATTTCCAGATAATCGCTATTATCCCAGTGACCGAATATGTCCGAACCCGTCCATCTATCCATGGACGTATCACCAACCTAGCTCACCTCGCAACCTAGTTTCTTAGATACTATACCAATACGGGTTAATAATAAATACACGTAGGGTCAAGTTCAACCATTAGATATTTCCCAGGTGAGATGCTGTAACGTATACTAGTGATATTTTTAGCAGTGGGCCTAAAACTGTCCTGAAATCTGTCCCGGCGATTTATAATTAACTGAGGTGAGACCCAGAGCGAAAACTTATAGAGCCTGTCGAACTTAAAAAGGATGTACAGTTGTATTGATGAGTGGCTTCAACTTTTCAATGAGAAGTTCATTCTAAAATATATAGGCCTCGTTACTCAAAATGATCTCACAGGTCAAGTTGCAAACTTGTGGAAGTTGAAATGAGACAAGGCTTCAATGCTTTCACAATGAGAACGCATTTCTTTTTGAAATAGCATTATGAAATATACTTCATTTATTTGAAATACTATATTAGATAATTTGTATCTACTATGTGTCTCTGTATGTTTACCAAATTCAATAACTTCCAGTAGCTATGGCGATTTATTCATTTGCAATGGCAAGTCATATGAACAAGTGTTGTCGTAAGCATGGTAAAGCTACCTTCCCATGCAAGCGGTTTCTGCGTCGCGTCACTGAAGCTAGCGCTCTCCATCATTGCAAACAATGACATCGTGATTATGTCGCGGTCTGTTTAACCCTGTATCATGTGCAATCGATGAAATTTGGCAGTAGTATTACACAACACCTCCGTAGAGTAGCAATTTGTATGGCATTCAAAGGGGTAGATGTCATGATAGGTCCACTTCTTCGCCGGAGAATATTAGGTGTGGGAACGGCTTAATAGCATGAACCTTTTTGTGAGGGGCAGCGGCGTTCTAGTGAGAGACGACGGCATTACAGTGTGAGGCAGCGGCATTATAGTGAGGGGCAGCGGCATTATAGTGAGAGGCAGCGGCGTTATAGTGAGAGGCAGCGGCATTATAGTGAGAGGTAGCGGCGTTATAGTGAGAGGCAGCGGCGTAATAATGAGAGGCAGCGGCATTATAGTGAGGGGCAGCGGCATTTTAGTGAAAGGCAGCGGCATTAAAGTGAGAGGCAGCGGCATTATAGCATTATAGTGAGAGGAAGCGACGTTAAAGTGAGCGGCAGCGGCATAGTGAGAGACAGCGGCGTAATAGTGTGATGCAGCGGCATTAAAGAGTGTGGCAGCGGCGTAATAGTGAGAGGCAGCGGCATTATAGCATTATAGTGAGAGGCAGCGGCAAAATAGTGAGAGACAGCGGCGTAATAGTGTGAGGCAGCGGCGTAATAGTGAGAGGCAGCGGCATAACAATGAGTATAGTGAGAGGCAAAGGCGTAATAGTGTGAGGCAGCGACATTAAAGTGTGAGGCAGCGGCGTTATAGTGAGGGGCAGCGGCGTTTAAGTGGGAAGCAGTGGCAAAACGCTCCAGTGTGGACGTACCTTTAACATTTAATCAGCATCCGTGGTGTAAAGGTAAGGTTATCCTCCACGGACTTGCCGTAGTGTCAGACTGGCCTCGGTTAGGCACCGCTGCATGAATACGTAATGAGCATGAGATGATCGTGCGATACAGTGTGCACATGCAGAAGTTAGGCCTAGACCGACATTGCATTGCGTACATTACTGTAAAGAGCCCCCCCCCCCCCCACCCATCCACAAACACACACCACGCACAAACACACACGCATTCACGCTCATCTTCGCCGTGATCACGCCTATTGATCTGACAATCACGCGTATGATACCCCATTCTCCGCTTCAGCGCCAGCCATTTTGCTGTTCCACTCGTCCATAGGATGCGTGTGCATTCAGCACCCCTGAACATTAATACATTTACTTATAAACCCTGCTAGATACTCTGGGGGGGGGGGGGGGGGGGGGGGGGTAACGTTCATCATTATATACCTCATCAATATATTCCAGCTCGTTGATTGGCTAAAAGTGCGTCACATGGCCACGAATAGTTCTAGATGCTCTCACACCATTTCGTGACGTCACCTGGGGAGCTCATAGATTCCATTAGATCATCATGATCATGATATATTTATATATTATTTATCGCTTTGCTTGGATAGACAGGGCTATGAAAACGGTTACAGCAATGGTGTCCGCTAGTCACCATGCTGGTCACAGCATGGTGTTTACAAATGCAACTCATCAGACAGCGTGCGCGTTGGTCCAACAATGTTCTCCTCTGAATAGGTCATCATGTGCAATGATGAGCATGATGAAAAGGTGTGTTTATGATGAGGCCAATCTGCATAAAAGAAGGAGAGAGCGGGAGGGAGAGAGAGAGGGGGAGTGAGAGAGAGAGAGAGAGAGAGAGAGAGAGAGAGAGAGAGAGGGAGAGAGAGAGAGAAAGAGAGACGGAGAGAGATGGAGAGAGATGGGTTAATAGACAGAGACAGTGGGAGAGAGGAGAGAAGAGAGAGCCACAGAGAATGGGGCATGTAAACAGAGAGACAGACGGAACGAGAGAGAAGGAGGCGTATAGACAGAGACAGGGACAGGTACAGACAGCCTCGGAAACTTCACTCTCAATATTGTCTCCCTCAGAACATGGAGGTTCTTCTTCCTCCACACTTCGAATTTAATCAAGATTTACCCAGTTTGTGCTTGCGACATGTCTTTCCCCTCGCTCATGTTTTGTAACAATTGTAACACTATATAATTATCATCCTATCGAAACTCAGAATCATAGCATTGTACACTTGTAAAATCTTTGGACTGTTGATATCGGCGTACAGTATTTCTGATTGGCTGGTGTGACTGACACCGTGACGGTGCGATATCTTTTATATCTTTCTGATTTGTACTAACATATTACTCACGGTGTCCCCAACACAAAACAAATGGAAGGGTACCGTGACGGTGAGGATATACACTTCCAAATCTTTATGTACCTTTTATCCCGGTCGAGTTGATACATTTTATGAATTTTGATGCTCGTATCCTTCCTCCGCTTTACCCACGTTTCAAAGTGACGTGTAATTTTGTTAGTACTCCTTTGCTTTGTCTGCTTTGTGGTTTATTGTGTGAGTTTTACATTTTACACTGTTTTTAACAATGATGTAGTCGAGCCCGGATTCGAGTACGAATGGATAAAGGAGTTTATTGTTTTGCCTCATTGCTGCCCTGACCTTAAATACAGCGCTTTAACGGATATCTTTACTTATAGTTCTTGTATTCGTTCTTACTTTCGCCCTCCTCCTCCTCTTCCTCCCCCTCCTCCACCTTATCTACCTCCTCCTCCCCCTCCTCCTCCTCTTCTCCTCCTCCTCCTCTTCTCCTCCTCCTCTTCCTCCTCTTCCTCCTCTTCCTCCTCCTCCTCCTCCTCCTCCTCCTCCTCCTCCTCCTCCTCCTCCTCCTCCTCCTCCTCCTTTTCCTCCTCCTCCTCCTTCTCCTCCTCCTCTTCGCTCTCCCGACTCTCCCATAGGACGTGGCCAACTATAACTGCCGCGATCTGGTCGCCTCTGTGCCCTTCTTTGTGGGCGCCGACGCCAACTTCGTCACCCGCGTCGTCACCCTGCTCGAGTTCGAGGTCTTCCAGCCAGGCGACACCGTCATCCAAGAGGGCACGTTCGGTGATCGCATGTTCTTCATCCAGCAGGGCATCGTCGACATAATCATGTCTGACGGCGTGATCGCCACCTCGCTCAGTGACGGCTCCTACTTCGGAGGTAAGTCATTAAATCAAAGTCAGACGATCAACATGATTCAAAAAGCATCTCGATGCTCCAAGGTGTCACTTAGGGACCGAAAATATCGATCCAGGGGTGTCATATTGGGCAGCTGACAAGTGATGTGTCAAAGCAACTCATGAATGTCATTGATATCACTCCAACTGGTTGTCGATGTCCATTTTTCTATCCTTCTAAGAACCCAGTTATATGTGAGTCCACTACCGTGTAGACGATTTATGAACGCTATTTTGTGACATCCTCTCCATCCTCTCTTCTTCATCCATTTCGCCCTCCCTCCCCCACCTCTTGTCCTTCTCTTCTTTCTTCTCCTCTATATTGCCTTCCCAACTTCTAACTCATCCTGCTCCTACTCCTTGTCCTCATTCTTTTTCTGCCTTCCCAACCTCTAACTCCTTTTCCTTTTTTTCTTTTTCTTCCTTCTCCTCATCTCCATCTCCTCCTGATCCTCCTCCACCCTTTCCACCCTCTCATAATCATCCATTCACCTCCCCCTCCCCCTATTATCCTCCTCCTCCTCCTCCTCCTCCTCCAATTCCACCCCCACCTCGTCCTACAGAGATTTGCCTGCTCACCCGCGAGCGGCGAGTGGCCTCGGTCAAGTGTGAGACCTACTGTTCACTATTCTCTCTCTCCGTCGAGCATTTCAACCACGTGCTGGAAGAGTTTCCCGCCATGCGCAAAACGATGGAGGAGATCGCTGTGCGCAGATTGACGCGTATCGGGAAGGAGTCGACCATGCTGAAATCACACCTGCAAAGCCCGACCATCCGTGACACTATGCCGCTGTTCCCACTGCCTCCTGACTCACCGACATTTATCAGGTAAAACAACCATGATGCGCACTGAGACTTAACTGTAAAATTTGCACTATATAAGAATCATTATTATTATCATTATTATTATTATTAGTAGTAGTAGTAGTAGTAGTAGTAGTAGTAGTAGTATCTGATCCTAGCCCCACGTTAAAAACGGATCTAGATATTAATTCCGACATTTACCCAATAGTTTATGGAACGCCGTATATCACAAGTGGTCGAATAAAAAAACTAATTTCATTTCGTCATGGAACACCTTTCCTTTCAATAAGGAATTTGAATAAGTTGTTCATAGTTTTTGCAGGACGCTGAATATAAGTACAAACTCCAATGGATGCTAAATTGGAAAACAGAACTTTCGGCGTTAAAACCTATATTAAATTCAATTCTGTTTGTGGTAATATATAAAGTACACAAACTTCTATAGCAACCTTTGTACTGAAGTTAGCTATTATAAACCTTGGTCGGATGGTCAGTATGAACATTATGAAAAAGCTCATTATCATGATTGTGGCGATACACTGTATTCACGAATAACATGACTGAGTTTATAGGAGCTGGCCAGCATCGGTGGAAGAAGGCGACACTAGCCGGTTACACAATGTCGAAAACTGTTTCGTCTTCAAGCCCAATGTGTCAGCGATGTCTATTTCAAATAAAGAAACATCTGTGGCTTGTTATTGCTGTATCAAATTTGATTACAAGTCTGTTAATTGTAATTACTTTCTTCTACAATATGTACTAAATTTATCTTAAAGCGTACGATTTATTGTTTGGTCATCGCAGTGAAATCGACTCGAAGAACCGTTTCTACAATGAGGACATCGACGAACAAGTCATCGCCAACCACATGGACGTCGAGCATGGCGGTTCGCATGAGAACGTGATCGCCATTATGGACGGCAGCTTAACCGACCTCACGATGGAGAACGAAATCCAACAGAAGCGGACACCACCGCCGACGACGACGAATACGACAACGAAACGAAAGAAACAACAGCAAACAACAGAACTCTGATGAATTATGTATCTTGTCACTAAAATAACTTCAACAACTTTTTTTAGCAACCTTTATCCTTCTAATGCGGAGGCTATATATATATGGCCGAAATATGCACCATGCCGTAACATAAGGATACGTTTATACGATTCGATTTTAAGTTGATCATGTTGATGACGACATTAAATGCAATCAACACGTTTTGCAGAAAAGGGGGCTATGTTTTTCCAAGAAATCAAAAAGGAAAGAAACAAGTAAACATAAGATGTATTTTAAAAAGGCGAACCATGTCCTATGCAAAGTCGGTTTACTGATCATCGGTTGATGTAAGAATAATCTTTTAGATACATTAATTAATTAGTTAAAGTACATTCATTTTTTTTAATCTCTTGAGATAAACATGTATCTATTACAAGCTGTGAGCTGCATTTCATTTACCATATTTGTACAACTCCATGGGAGGGTTGACTTTCGTTATATACGTCATCATTTAAGCTCGTATCAGAGCAGCACTCCTCGGATCGGTCGCCATCTGAGGTAGCCCTATATTGAGTGAATACAAATAGAAGTATGAGAAATCAAGAATGATGTGCTGAAACCGGTACCACGTGAGTCTATTCAGATGTATGTTATAGGAGAGATGGGATTTCTCCGATAGAATGATAAAATAAAAGTATTTTTGTAGTATATGAATAATAGGATATTTTATTACAATATGGACTTTTGTTGTGAATGCGAGAATAAGATTCTTCCACAGCACAGACGGATGTTTTTACTATTAATGCAAGAGAGACATTAAAAGTGCAATAATGTGAAGTACATTTCGTATTATGTATGCGATTCTGTCTGTATATGTGTATGTTTGCCTGTCTCCATGCGTCGCTCTCTCCCTGGTGTGCAAGGCTTCATAATTATTCCTCTGTCTCTTCCTGTCTATGTAGTTTAATTATGTTGGCCGGTGAATACGCACAAGGCGTCAAGACAACACAATACTACATCCGTTTCTACCACAACCCCCCCCCCCCTCTCTCTCTCCCTCTCTCTCATTCTGTCACCCCAACCGCCCTGTCTCTCTTATTCTCTTTCTCCGTCTCTCTTCTCCACGCAACTTTGACATACATATTTTATCTTCTTTGAAGCTGATGGAATGGGTGTTCCATTCCTCTCTCTCTCCACCTCTCTCTCTCTCTCTCTCTCTCGCTCTCTCTCTCTCTCTCTCTCTCTCTCTCTCTCTCTCTCTCTCTCTCTCTCTCTCTATCTCCCTCTCTATCAATTTCTTTCTCTCTCCCCCTTTCCCTTTTCCTTCAGCGCTTAATCTGCCCGCGCCCCGACTCCCTTTCTCTCTCAGTTCCTCGTTCTCCCGCTCTAACAAACACACTGCGTTTGTGTGTGTGTTTTGATTCTGCTTCTTTTGTCAGGTTTGTGCTTATTTGTACGCACTTTATTGATATTTCAGTTCGTCGTTCTGTTCGATGTTATGTTTCAATTCCTTTTCTCTTTCATACCGCCTTTTTACTTCTATGTATATTTCCTTTCATGTTTCTGTTTGTGTTTGTCGATGAGTTCAACCATCTTGACCAATGTAATTAAGAAAGTTAGCGTGTGTGAAAAAGAAAATCAGACAAAGGTCTCTCCAATTTACTCTTATGAATTCATAATTAACAACACCAATCAGTCTCACAACCGTTTTCTCTCTTCCTTTCTTAAACATTCTCTAAAAAGAGATATGATTCTCATGGAAGCAACATTCATATGGGTGTGTGTGCACTACCCCTTTAACATATTCACTCTGTTTTCAAGACAATGGTGTCGACCTTTAAACCCAATAATATGTTTTAACATGATGATAAAAGTGGCTTTACCATGGGTGCATAATTTCGGCACCGCAGGCATGAGGCATGTGAGAGAGGTGTTGTATTACTCTCAGGCAAGTATCAGGTTTGAAGATTTAAAGATTTGGAGATGGCAGGAAGGATTTGGATGGTGGGACGGCGTGTTATGCCCAGTCCGAATAGATCCGTCTTTGAACACTTTCATGACTACACGATACTCGATACAGATAATACGGTGCCCCATTCTGCCACTTCCCCATCCCATAACAACCTTAATAGTTCCTGTTCCGCCACAAGAACCCACGTTGATGAGTGTACATAAACGGAAAAGAAGACAAGTGGGTTATGTCCTCACTCAAGTCTTAATTGCATTGCAGTACATGGACTCTGTATCTACTTACTCCATTTACCATATTTACAATCCTCGGTTGTACCTGTTTATGACTACCTGTAATAGCCGACGTGCATGGTTCTTGCGTAAAACTAGCCATTGTTCCTTACACTAAGAAAATAGATATGCCCTCAAAGTGCCCTCATCTTGCAGTCGCAATCATAAGGCAAATAAGGACATAAAATATGTTGTAT
Organism: Arbacia lixula; assembly: GCA_963669155.1. NCBI lineage: Eukaryota > Metazoa > Echinodermata > Echinoidea > Arbacioida > Arbaciidae > Arbacia > Arbacia lixula. The sequence goes on along the minus strand of OZ022578.1, from coordinate 1,807,528 downwards.
ACATATTTGTGCCCAGGGAGCAAGATAGGTTTACCTGACATGGACCGTTGTAAAAGGTTGTTTGGTATCAATGTGTTCGGGAGACCAGTCCGCACATTTTCTATGTGGACTACCTTTGCGATATGCTGCTGGAAAGAAATGACAGCTATTTTTCAAAATAGCCGCCGTGGAAATGTACTATTGACCACTATTTTAGATAACATTTGAACGGAACATTTTCCCACATCATATGAGGTATCATATTAAAGTAGTTAACATTTTCTATAAGATGGTACCACATTGGTTAAGCTTTGTGGTGATTTTCATAACAATTTGGGGCAAAGAATGTGACTTTTTACCATATGTTCCAAAGATTTTAATTCCATTGTAGTACACAAAAGAGGATTTGCCACATCATTGGCTCAATACTGCATACATTGTCTATGTGTAAATGCACATGTTCCATATTTGTGATGTTTTTTTAACCAAATCAACCGAAACCAAATTGACCTAGATTGTTGTGATGAAGTATAGTTTGAAGTCATGTTGATTATCAATTAAACAACACATATTTGGGCCCGACATATACATGAGCATGTGCATGCAATATAACACAGGGCATACATTGTTCATGTATAATGAAAGAAAATATTTGAAGAGCTGGTTTCCAAAAGGGGCTAAATCGATTTTTTTTTTTTTTTAAATTGAGTTATTAGTTTTCTCTGAAGACTTCACCAAATAAAACAAAGTGAAAAATTATTATTGATTTAATATAATTGATTTTGTCCTCGGAATCACTATGGTATACTGAGTTTGTCCACAGAACAATTACAGCGAACAATCAAAATCAAGTATGTTTAATCATATGGAGTACCATCCGCCGTTTAATTAATGCAGATTCATTGTACTCTCCTTAAACACGTTAAAGTCACACAAGAATACTTTACAAAAAAAAAATCTCTTTGATTTATATGTTCAATGCCACCGATTCTCTGGATGGTTTTTGCCTGGATTTGACGTATAAACAAAATCAGATGCGCAGAAGAAGCACTACATAACAAGCACGTAGTAACAAAATTAAGGGTTTAGCAGCAAAAGGTGAAATGTATGCATGCATAGGAATGCGTATGACCTATTATAAAATCCAGGTGAACGTGACGCAATCGCGTATGGCTCTGTTTACAATCAACGGTATACTTTTGAAAATGGGAATATTTTGATCCATACAATTATTTCAAAAAGCCGTAACCCCTTATGTTATGAGTGACATGTTGCACTGGTCTTGACATCCATTGTGACCTACCAAATAACCGCCATTTTCCAAAATAGCCGCCACGAGTGACGATTTGTGACCATATCATGGCTAATACAGAATACAGAGTTGTAATTTGTGTGGCGTTAAACAGATTAAAGGGGTTATACAATCCATGAAATTATTCAAAATGATCCATGAAATAACTTGACATTCTTTATAACAGCTGACATTGATGCCGACGGCTTGTTTTGTCTTCATCTACTTACATTGCTATAATAATCTGGTTCAGTATTTTGGAGTTTGGAGAACCATAAATATGTATCAAGATTTGTACTGCTCTTGATTTTTACACATCATATAAAACAAATATTTAGACATAGTATCCTAAGTTTTAAATGTATGAGTGATTTCTTTTTAAATATTAATAATAAATCAATTTTATTAAAAATATATATTTTTTTAGGGGGGAATTGTAAAAAAAAAAAACATTTTTTTCTCGCAATCTGACATTTTCTTACATCAAATGAAGTATGAAATTAAAGTAAATGACATTTCAAACAAAATGGTACCACATTTGGGGGGCTTTGAGGTGATTTTCATTACAATATGTAGCAAAGTATTTGCATTTAAATAATTTTCCCCAAAAATTTATACTCGAGAAAATGCGAATTTTGTTATATTTCGGAAAACATTTACACTAGCAAAGTGAAACTTTTCAGAAAGGTGCCTAAACATATGTTTCATATGATGTGCAAATATCAAGGAGAGCACTGATCTTTACATATTGTTATAACTGTCCAAAGTCCAAAATACTCAATCAGAATAATTGCAATATGAGCCGATTAAGACAAAAACCAGCTGTCAACATGAAGGCCAGCAGTTACAGAGGATGTCAACTTATTTCAGGATAACACTAAAAGATTGTCTGGATTGTTTAATCCATAAAATCAGCCTTAAACCCACATACATTGTATCTCTTCGTGCAGTATTGACTGAGATATGGCCAAAAGTAGTCACTTCGGCGGTCATTTGGAAAATAGCGGTCATTTGATAGGTTATAGTGGATGTCAAGACCAGTGCATCATGTCACTCTATTATTATTTTAAGGCGATAAAGTGTATTTCAGGAATCAGTGATTAAAAAAACAGGCTTGTGTATCCATAAATCTATATTAGGAACACCCATCTCTTTACCAAACATTATCACGATGAAGAAGACAAGAAACAAATTGTAATATGGGAGAAAATGTGGACACAAGAGGCTCATAATGGACACAAGGAACATACATACTCAATAAACAGTTTTGCGTGTTAAACATATGGCAGAGGAACAGAAATGTACAAAAAACGGCTTTGGCTAACATGAAGGTATGAACTTTAGATTACTATTCACTTCGTCAATCAATACATTATCGGAAATATGAAGGAACATGTATTACCGTGAAATTAGAATCTTTGGAAAATATGGTAAAAATCACATTCTCTGCCCCGAATTGTTATGAAAGTCTCCACAAAACTTAACAAATATGGTACCATCTTGTAGGAAATTGTATCTACTTTAATATGATACCTCATATGATGTGGGAAAATGTTCCATAGAAATGTTATCTCAAATATTGGTCAATACTACATTTCCACGGCGGCCATTTTGAAAAATTGCTGCCATTTCTTTCCAGCAGCATATCGCAAAGGTAGTCCAGGTAGAAAATATGCGGAATGGTCTCCCAAACACATTGATACCAAATAACCTTTTACAATAGCCTTTGTCAGGTAAACCCCCCAAATCGGGTTTTGCTCCCTGGGTATTGAGGCGTGTAGATGTAGATCAACACAGTGAACAGACAGATGAACTTTCAAGGCGTTATCAAGCCCAGCTTAATGTAGAATGACCTACATATTTAACTATTTCAGATAGTACCGTATGTAAGATCAGCAAAATGGCACCAATTTTTTGCTGAGACTGTTTCTTGTTTCACCATGCTCAAGTTGCTAGAAATTATTGAACTGCTTTATTCAGGATTGTAATATTAAAGTTTGATTAAGAGGTTAGGAGTATAAATATGTTTATATTGCCATGTTGCCAGCTTGTATCCTTAACCATGATAACGTGTGAATCTTCACGAGGAATCAGGGAGTCATCTTAGAACTATAGAAGAGGGGGATGGATATCAGGGGAGGGGGGGGGGGGCTACCCCTCCTCAACACGTAGTTCTGAATTGATTTGTCAATCATAGTTCTTAGAAGTTTTTACAACTGACTCAGGACTAGATCTAGGGCTTTATTTTGTAATCTCAACTGAGATATGTCTGATTATTCAAGCATTGTAATAACATTGATTGTTTGTGATGCACTTTGAGAATCAAAATATGTGTGTGTGATGTGATGTTTTTCTCATAGTGTTGTGGATAACGATGGACAATAATAAGTTGCGGTCAATGAATAGGCCTACATATGATGTTGTTTTACATGTTTTAGGCCACCACTCAGCAATATTAACGAGGGTATATGATATTAGTGGCAATAAATGGTGTCCTATAAGTTATTATATAGCCCTTAACATGGCGTGGTGGTAACAAAAAGC